>PVJH01006029.1:0-105853 GCA_004026705.1 Nesogale talazaci
ATACTCCATCCATCCATCCATCCATCCACTGTGTCAAGTACATTTGTACATGTGTTGCCATCATATTCAAAACATTTTCTTTCAACTTGGTATCAGTTCCTCATTTTTTTTCCCTCATGAACCCTTGATAATTTATAAATTTTTATTTTTTGAATGCCTTACACTGACCAATGTTTCCCTTCACCCACTTTTTTATTGTCCATCACCCTGGGAGGGACTTATATATATAGATCATTGTGATAGTCTCATCTTTTGCACTCTATGCAGCCAGTGGATTTGAACCACTGAACTTAAGGTTAGCAGTCCAACACTTACCCAACAGCACCACCAGTGTTCCTTCAAAGGAAATTATATGGAACAGGACAATTGTTTGAAACCAAAAATCACAGACAGCAGAACTCTTACGGATAATTTCCCTAGGAACACAACCGAAAAAGGACCAGTAGAAATACTCATTCCAGTGTTCACACAGCAGACCCAGTCAGCTTCTCATTCATCTGGATTTCTACCTCCAAAGCAGAAATAAGCTTCAAGTGGCAGTTTGGTTAGGGTCCAGCTATTCTAGCAAAGATAGGTCAATCTATTCTTTTTGTGTTAGTGGTAGAGAAGTCAGAAAGCACTACACTACACATGTACAAGTTGAAATGAAATGAAAACATTTTCATTTCAAAGTATATTTTACTTAGTATGATGTGAAAATTAAAGATAGGAGCTGGCATTGTCAAAATGCTTTTACATAAGATCTTTGAAGGAGGGGAGAGAAGAGTTTCTGCCCAAAGGGTCCAGTTCAATGAAGTCACAATACAGCGCCAGGGAAACTCCTGACCTCCTGACGCTCTCTTTGGGAGGGTCTCCAAAGTGATGGCTCCCTAGTGATATGTTCTTGATTTCTTCCTCTTTTCAAGGTGATATTACTTGGCACCAGGAAGATGAGAAAATTAACCCTTACCTTCCTTAACCCAACCTGAATATCTGCACACACACCAAAAAAAAAAAAAAAAAGCAAAGTACATTTTACCCAGAGATTTAAAGCTGGTCTGCTCTAAATATAATAGGTTTTTATAAGTAGTAAAGAATTCTCCTGGTTTCCTTTTCTTCTTTAATCAATCAGGCCACTTGACAATAATTTTGATGGATTCTAATTTTACCCGTGCCTCTCATACACTGCATTCTTTCAAATAAATCTCAATCATTATATCTCAGAACCCTGGTTTCATAAAAAGGTGCTGAAAATAATTCTTTTCCAGAGGAATTCCACTTCTTCTCTACCCTTAGTATATTTTCACAAAGCAAAGTTACTTGTTAAACTCACAAATGCAGATTTTGTTTTTTAATCAATAGAATTTATGGCTATAAGTAAAAATTATTCTGATGCACGATTTTCTTATCATCAACGAACTTTAAAAATGTAGATTTTAAAGGCTTGTAAGTTGTAATTGTTTGTAATTGTAGGTTTTAAAGGTTTGTAAGTTAGGAATCATCTGGTTCACACCTTCCTTCTACATGTGACTATAATAAAGTCCTGAGATCAAGTAAAAAGATGGTAGATTTGGAGCCACAGGGCTTTCTGTTCCTGACAGCCATGCTCCAAAAGGCTCTCGAGCTGAGCTAGAGAGTGGTGGTGCTATGGGCTAAGCATTGGACTACTGACCACAAGTGAGGCAGTTCAAACCTGCCGGACACTCTGAGAGAGAAGATGAGGCTGTCTGCAGTTCTGGAAGCCCTGTGTAGGGTGGCTATGAGAAGAAATCTACTCAATGGTGTTAGGAGATATATATTTGGACTAAGAAAACTGAAAGCAGAAAAAGAGTTTACAGACTTTCCTGCTTTGAGGATGACAAAAATGGGACCTGGAAAATTTCAGCACTAAAGATCACCATATTAAGTTTTGGCAAAATTACCAGGCAAACCCTAGTCTCTTACATCCAAATTCAATGATCATTCTGATTTAGTACTGACTGTTTGATATGCTGAATTGGCCTTCACCTTACGATAAATCCCCAAACTCAAAAACCAAACTCACTGCCATCAAGTCAATTCTAACTCTGCACTAGTGGGTTTCTGAGGATGTCAATCTTTATGAGTAGAAAGCCTCATCTTTCTTTCTACCCGGAGCAGCTGGCGCTTTGGGGCTGTGGATCTTGCAGTTAGCAGCCCAACAGGGCTCCTCCCTCTCATTGTGTATCAAGTGTCAGAGCATGGTAACAAGTAGAGCCAAAACCCGGACTCCAGACTCCTTCAGGCTACTGCAAGGGAACCTGGAGGAAGATGGAAACCTACTATTCAGTGGGTTACACCTTGGGCTGCTAATCTCCGGGTCAGCAGTTGGAAACCACCTAGTGCTTCTTGGGAGACACTCACTGCCATGTAGTCGATGCTGATTCACAGTGGTCTCCGTGGGTTTCCCAGACTGTAACGGCTGACAGAAGTAGAGAGCCCAGTCTTTCTCCACAGGATTGTGCAAACTGCAGCCCAACACAATGCGTAAGCACTATGCCACCAGGGCTCCTTCAGAGAAAGGTGAGGCTTTCCACTCCCATGAAGATTTCCCACGTCAGAAACCCACAGGGGCAACTCTCCCCTGTCCTATCTATCGGGTCACGATGGGTCAGAATCTACGCAACAGCAGTGAGCAGATGGCTCATAAGGTCTTTAAAAGAGGGCTTGAACCGCATGGAAGAAACAGACCTGCCTATGTGATCATGAGATGTCAACGAGAATAGGTACCAGAAGTTCAAAAACAATCAATCAAATGGGCATGAAGGAGTGTGGACAAAGTGGAGACCCAAAATCCATCTGTAAGATAACTGAACAGTCCCTCACATAAAGGCTTCATGGAAGGGATGACACATCCAGGATGTAGTGTACCACTATTGAAACACATAACCATCCAACAGTCCATTAATATTTCCTCCCCTTACTATCATGGTCTTTGTTTTACCTCATTAATCTTGTTAGACCTGTGTATGTTCGTTTGTATGGATACATATTAGTCCATTGGATGCATGAAAACCAAAATAAATAACCCTTCAGAAACAGTAATGCAAGTAATGATTCCCTGAGGATAATGTAAGGGGGTTAGGGGAGGCAGAAGCAGAGCTGATAGCAACGACGACTGTATAAAGCCACTCAAGGGGGATAAATAACAGAATTGGAAGGGAATGGATACACTGGATAGTGTAAGATATGGCAAATATTAGTTTGTAATAAAATAAGGGTTCCTGGGAGGTAGGGTGGGGAAGGGAGTAGATAAAGAAGAGCTGTTATCAAAGAGTTCATGAAGAAAAAAAATGTTCTGAAACGGACGGTGACAGCTATTATAAAATTATGATAAATTCAATTCTACGTTGTTTTATCTGTAAGAGCTCCCCATGAAATGATTAATTTTTTAAAAAAGATGTTTGGAGAGCCAATTTAAAAAAAAAATAGAACAAACCAGAGCTTGACACGCAGTAAGCACTCAGAGTGTTAGCTAACTATTATTTTTGTGACTGCTGATGAGAGCAGCATTAATGTGACTATAAGGGTTTTCATTAGCTTAATGCAAGCCCATCACTGTCACGATACCAAATCTTTAAACTAATAGTGGCAAATGCCATTAAAACACAAGAACATTAAAGCTCACATAACCCCTGGCTTTTTCTAGGGCTTTAGAAATTGGCAGATAAGCTAATTTATACCACAGTTCCTTTTCATATTTCAGGGAAAAACCTGAAACCTAATCACTGAGGACCATAAATAATCTCTTAGAATAATAAACCCTCATTCCATAATTATAAGCATTCAATACAGGCCTGCCAGATAGTGTCAAAATTAAAGTTTTAGGCATAAGAAATGCTTCCTGGGTCACACCAACAATACATCCAGTCCGCATACTGGGTCTCAGGCACACGTATTAGAGGCTCTTTTGTAATGACATCAACTTCTAAAGGTTACACAACTGACCGCAATATCCATGGTTTCTCTTAATATTCCATTACGGATCTGACCCATGAATTCCCCTAAACCTATTTATATTTTGCCTGTTTCATCTCTGAGTTAGAGTTTCATAAAACCACTAACAGCAGTACACAGAGCATTTTCTTCCTGCTGGCATTCTCTTTTTTGAGCCCCAGGAGCACAGGTTTGAGATATGGTGAATGGACCTTTGCTCAACATGCTCATGACCTTCAAGAATTAGGCACCCTATAACCATACCTCCTCTGACAGGTGCATTTTCCCTACATGAGGGAGGATCAGATGTTTAAAGTCATCCTTATAGAGAAGAGAACAGCATGTAGGAAGAAATAATTTGAGAATCTATAATGGCAATATACCAAAACCAAACTCACTGCTATCAAGCAAGTCTGACTCATAGCAGCCACAGAGTACAGGCGAGAACTGCTTCTACAGATTTCCAAGGCTGTACATCTTCACAGGAGCAGAACATTATAGTTTTCTTCCACGGAGCAGCAGGTGGATTTGAGCAGCTGACCTTGCCGTTAATAGCTCAATGGGTAAGCCACCAGTGGCAAGATGTTGCTGTTAGGTCAGTTCCAAGCCATAGTGTGACCCTGTGCACAACAGAATGTACACCACTTGGCTGCGCACATCCTCACAATTGTGCCTATGCCTGAGTCTGCTGGTACAGTCACCGTGTCAATACACCTCGTGAGATAGGAGAGCATGAAAGCTGCAGCTGGCTTTTGTACTAATATATTAAAATAGTAATGTACTACAGTAGTACAACTTCTGTAATAATAGTCTGCATTTATCTTATCTTATAGTCTGCATTTATTCTTATCACAAGAAGAGTCTCTGTATTCTTACATGCAAAATGGTATAGACCTATCCACCAGTTTTTCTGTGAGAATTAAATGGGAGAATCCATGGACAGAACTCAGTATGGTGATTAACACATAGTAAATGCTCAATACATGTTAGCTGATACTGTATGTGTTATTGAGGCTGTTTTATTCTTGGCACATAATAAATTCCAACTTGAATGCCAAAAGAGGTGGGGGAGAAAAGCACTTACTATATCTGGTGCCAAGACATAAACACAGAAAAAAATGAAATACTAAAAATACTAAACTAGTAAGTGGGGTAACATGGCAACCAAATATAGGTCTTCTGACCTCTCTAGCCCAGGGCCCTTTGCATTCTATCTTGCTACCTTTGGGGACATGATTAATTGCCACATGAGAGATACACACAGTGCCTTGAGATAAGCATCATTAATCATTGAGGCTATCCTTGGGACCAATTCCAACTTTACCATCTTCTAGAGCAGTGGTTCTCAACCTTGCTAATGCCACAACCCTTTAATACATGTTGTGGTGACCCCAAAGCTATAAAATCATTTTCTACTCTACTCTTTTTTTTTTGCCATAAAATCATTTTCATTGTTACTTTATAACTGTAATTTTGCTACTGTTATGAATCAGTGACTCCTGTGAAAGGATGTTCAATCTCCCAGAGGTCGCGACGCACAGGTTGAGAACTGCTGTTCTAGAGGGTTAGTGATCAGAAATACAGACAGTATTTCAGGTTGCTTACATCCTGTCTCTTGCATATGGGAAAGCTGATGCTTTGTTTCATATATTCTTATGTACACCACAGTCTTCTGGGTTGAAAACTCAGATCCCACCACACACTGACCTACTATCTTTTTTTTTTTTACTTACTATTTTTACACAACTGTTTACAACTTCTTAATGGCTTCTCTTTGTCATGATTTACCAATCCCTCTTAGTTCTCCATTGGACCGTGTAATGACTTTTACCAGATGCACTCACAATTCTTCAGGAAATGATGTGATACACATACCAAAATACATACACACACACACACACACACACACACACACACACACCAGAAAGCCTTCTTAGGTTCAACCAAGCTATCAGAGTCAGAAGACTCTCACAGGTGCAGCTTAACACTCTACCACTCAGAAGGGCAGCAAGGTAACATCAAACTCTTTTGATAGGACCTATATAGGCACCGGTAAATGTCTTCTTTGCTCATAACCCCACATGTGCAGCAAGACCAAATTCACCTCAGGTCAGTGTGGGAAACCTTGTTTAAAAGCTTCTTGTCTATCCTAGGAGCTAATTAATGTAACAACTTAAAAAGCTTTCAGATTCTAACAAGGGGCATGGTCAGTTCTAAGAATCACTTTACTCAAGCCAAAAGAATGACCCATCAGCTATTCATAGATCACTGATAGCTTCCCAGTCCAAATACAATTTACCAATCAGAACTTTTTTTCCTCCATAAATCCTGTAGCCTAATAATATATTTGACATATTACCCTTATTTGGTTTCCTGAGAATACAGAGCTAGAAAGTTCACCCAAGATCAAATTTTCGTGCAGAAGAGGAAAGGTGATCGCCGGCAGAGCTACAGCTCAAGGCTCAATGATATGCCCACAATCACATGCGCTTTGACCCTTCGGCAACAGTCTGGGTCATCAATCCAGGTTATCAAATGGTTGATCCTATTGTGGTTCTGACCATGTGTACCATTATGGCTCACTGTCTTAGGTTAATCTGAAGATAATTGGAATTCTTAAAAAGGCATATAAAAATGAGGCTAATTTTTTAATCATTTTATTGGGGGCTCATACAGCTCTAATCACAACATATACCTAGATCCTTTGTGTCACTATTTACATCATTTTGGGGGAGGGGGGTGTCTCGTAGAACTCTTATCACATTCCATATATGCATTCATTGTGTCAAACAAATTTGTACATTTGTTCCCATCATCATTCTCAAAACATCTGCTTTCTACTTGAGCCCTTGATATCAGCTCATTTTTCTCCTTCTTCCCTGCTCCCCCTCCCTGATGAACCCTTGATAATTTATAAGTTATTATTATTTTGTCATATCTTACACTCTCCAATGTCATCTCCCTTCACCCACTTTAATGGTGTCCATTCCCCAGGATGGAGGTTATATTAGATCCTTGCCATTGGTTCCCCCTTTCTACCTCACTTTCCCTCCACCCTCCTGGTATTGACACTCTCAGCACTGGTCCTGAAGGGATCATCTTTTCTGGATTCCCTGTGTTTCCAGTTCCTATCTGTACCAGTGTAGATCCTCTGTCTAACTGGATTTGTAAGGTAGAATTGGGATTATGATAGTGAGGAGGAAGCATTTAGGAACTAAAGGAAAGTTGTATGTTCCATGGTTACTACACTGCACCCTGACTGCTTCATCTCCTCCCTGTGACCCCTCTGTATGGGATGTCCAGTTACCTACAGATGGGTCTTAGGTCCCCACTCCCCACTCTCCTCATTCACAATGATTTGATTTTTTTAGTTCGTTGATGCCTGATATCTGATCCCTTCAAAACCTCATGATCACACAGACTGGTGTGCTTCTTCCATGTGGACTTTTTTACTTCTGAGCTAGATGGTTGCTTGTTTACTTGAGAGCGAGGCACCATGAGGGAAGCAAATTCTTAACAGAATATGATCACTCTGCTACTTTTTGGAAGAGGAAAATCAAAATAAGCAAATGGTGCAAAGTACCGAGGGTGGTGGGGTGGTGCATCGAGTTCTCTGTTTGAGGAAAATGGTCTGTGTCAACACAAAACTTGGTGTTTTCCTGTGAGCATTCCTTCCACCTCCCCACCACAATCGAAAAGTGCTTCCTTCATTTTCTTCAGGGAACTATACCAAAGGCAAAAGGAAGCATAGGAAGATAGGGGAATGTGTTTTATAAACTGTTCAATGTTTGAATAACAGGATCTGGGGAGATTGTCTAAAGGGACCCTCAGCAAGTTTCATGTTTTATTTATGAAGTTCAAGTGTATTTTGCATTCTACTTCATAACACATACATCCTACATTCATTTTAGGCAATAAATAATTGCTTTCACTTAAAATCATATAAGATTGTGCTATTGAAAGACATACCACATTTAGTCGATGACTGCTGGCACATTGACATTTCCCCTTAAAGTTTTGTAACCAATTTAAGAACTACCACTTATCAAAGGTACAGCTGGATTGTTGAGCAGTGGCCATTTATGTATTCTTTCGTACTGACATAATGCTTTTGATAAGTTTTGCTACCTGTGTTCCAAAGGGCTGCTATAGCTGCTGCTTGATAATGCAAAGAGAGTAGCTGCTGCAGCAAGGGCTATGCACCTTCCAATCTCTCCACTGCTGACAACAGACTCTGTGGCATGTCCTGGGCCCTCAGGAGACTGGCAATCTCCCACTCTAGATGACTGTTCGCATAGAGCTTTATAACCTCATGCTTGCAGAAGGCATAATCGCAAATTCAAAATAAATCCTCTCACAGCAGCCTGAGTGTATTTCTGTCTCTTTCTCTCTTAAAATAATAGATTTAGCTTCATTGTCCCCATTTTAGATGAAGAACCAAGAGATTATGTGATTGGTTCAGGCGCATGAGCAGTGGTTAGCAGAGGAAAAACCAGACACTGAGTTTTCTAAGTCCTAGCCCCAGTATTCTTCCTACCATACGACTTAATCACTAACAGAAAAGCAAGCTCCCTTTGCCTCTGCTGCCTCTTTGTCCCATTTTAACAGAGAAAAATACTTGGAAAATAAATGGCAATGATTTGGTCAAACTAACTGGACTGTTGTACATTTAGTTTCCTTTTAAATGGTGGATGCTCTTTTACTTTTGGTCTCATTAATTTTGGAAGTAACCCTGTAAGATGTATAAAGCTGTTAGCATGCCTAATTAATAATTGAGGAAATCAAGACAAAGACAGGGCCATAACGCGTTTCAGGTCCCACGTGGCACCTCCCTTGCAGCCCAAGGCTTTTTTTTTTTTCCCTTGGTGCACAGAGATTAATTCCACTATCATCTCTCCTTGGCTTCCCTTCTACTGATTGCCTCAGTATACTCGGTATCTCTGGGCATATAAAAAGGCCATGGTCTCTTTTTGAGTCCTGCTGAAAGTATGATTTCAATAGAGTTCAAACTAGCTAATTCAGTCTGTAAAAACATTCTGAGTATTTATTAGTGTACTATAAATGTATCATCCCATGTATGAACTTTAGGAGGAAAGGCAGTCCCATCTAAAAGGAATGCCAGGACAATGGACATAAGCCACAACTCTCAGAATGGGTGGTCACCCAGGACTTGAAGTGCTGTCAAGGCACTCTAGACACGAAGGTCACAAATGTCCTTTTACAGGTGCTCCAGGGTAGCCAGGCCAAACCTAGAGAGAAAGAGGAGGCATATAAATTTAGAAATGAAAATTCCATGTGGGGAAGTGCTACATCTGCTCACGCAGCAGCACTGAGAAGACAGGAGTGGCCTGGTCTGGAGGCTGGGGTGGAAGGGTAAAACGAGAAAGCTTGCGAGTGTAGGTGAGAGCTATGCTGCATTTTTAAGGACAACTGAGGGTTTGAAATATGCAGGCAAAGGAGTGCACAGGCAACAAGAGAGAGTAGAGAAAAAGACATGCTTGGGAAACTATAGGGAGTTTAGTCATATAGCCATCAGTCTCGGGGAGTTCACATCTGGACCTCTCTATTTTCTCTGCGCTCACAAAACCTGTCAAAGCAGCTACACTTGATGGAAGTAAGTGATTTTGTTCATCAGTGGTGTGTCTCTTCTCTAAGCAGCACTGTAATACAGGCTATGCCATCTCTGTTTCCTGCAGATCACAGGGGGCATTACCATTCTCTAAATATCTCCGGTATACCAACTTTATCTCCCTCCCACCTCATTCAATTGTAGGGCCCTCCATGCTGACTAACTATCCCTCTTGTTAGTCTATAGCTCATGAGTAAAAGAACTAAATTCAATACTTACTTCTCTGCAGAAATCTACAAACTGCTAGAGTAGGAACAGGAATCTAATTTCTATCACCTTAGTTAGAGTTCAAGGATTGAGTCCAATTCTCAAAGTGTGTATTTCAAACAAGGCCTTGCTGTTTCTGAAAACATTTATAGGAACACCTGAGAAATGGATGAAAGCCTTTAAAATGCATACTATAATATAAGAAATCAGGTCTAGGGCATGGCCAACTCTGATACAATGAAAGAAAGATAATGACAGGAAGAATGTGAAGAGTAACTTAGAGACACAAAGGTAGACTGCTGGTGCCCTCTGTTGACTTTAAGGCACTCTGTCACCAACAAATAATTGGGCAAAAAGGAGAGCTATTATGAAAAGCAATGTGTCCAAATAGACAAACAAAGACATGTTCGAGTTCGGGAAACAAACAGACAAACTATTAAAATACCTAATCTTAAATTTTTTTAAAAAAGTTTAAAGTTTGTCCCAAGGTATTCATTTGGATAAAAACCCTAGATATTCTTGGACAAGAATAAAATTATAGTTATAAGGAGTCAAATAATACACAAGTACTTAAACATCTAAAATAAGCACATTTTAAAGTGGGAGATAAAGAGGAATAATTATTAACTCCAGAGACAGGCATCACTACTGGAAAGACAAAGAGTGTCCTTTGAGTGAGATAGGATTTTTCCAGGTTACAATCAACACAGCCTTCCAGACTAAACTTCACAGTTCCAGAATAAAACATCATATCAATGTGAATGAGGGGGACTAAGGAGTGGAAACCGAAAGCCCATAGGTAGGCAATTGGACATTCCCTTACAGAAGGGTCATGGGGAGGAGACTAGTCAGGAAGAGTATAGCACTGATGAAACAACTTTGCACTAGTTCTTTAATGTTTCCTCCAACCTCGCTCCCACCCTCACCTCACCCACTATCATGACCCAATTCTACCTTACAAATCCGCTGGACCAGACCAAGTACACGGATATAGGTAAGAATTGAAAACACAAAGAATTCAAGACAGATAAAACTCTTCAGAGCCAGTATTGAGAGGAGGGATACCAGGAGGGAAAGGAGAAGGTGGGGGAAGATAGACAAAGAACACCTTCCCAGGGGGAGAGACAACAGAAAAGTGGGTAAAGGGTGACAACAGTCGGTGTAAGACATGAAAAAAAATTTTTTTAATTATGAAGGATTCATAATGGAGGGAGAAGGGGGAGAAGGGAAATGATGAGCTGATATCAGGGGACTCAAGTAAAAAGAAAATGTTTTGAGAATAATGATGACAACATAGGTACAAATGTGCTTGACACAATGGATGAATGTTATAAAAGTTGTACAAGCCCCCAATAAAATAATTTTTAAAAAAAGAAGAAAATGATAATGGCAACAAACGTACAAATGTACTTGACACAATGGATAGATGGATGCAGTGCTGGGTAGTTCCCATGACCACCAGAGGGCAGTGATGTCCAAAAAAATGGATAGATGGATTAATGGATTGTGATAAGAGCCATATGAGCCACCAATAAAATCATTTTTTTAAAAAAAGAAGAATTTAAGATGCTATTTTTATCTTCAATACAGGTCATTATCAAGACACCCCCTTGTCCATATCTTGCCAGTAATTTCAGGAGCCCTGATGGTACAGTGGCTAACTTGCTACAAACCAAAAGATTGGCAATTTGAACCCACAGATATTCCACATAAGAGGTACCAATTTGCATCCAGGAAGACTTCCGACTTGGAAACCAGGCAGAGGAGTTTTACTCTGGCTTCTAGGATGGCTATGCATTGGAATCAACTCAAAGGCCATAGGTTTGAGCTATCAATAATTTTCCATCATGGATCACTTACTATTAAGATCTCTTCTTTTACTTAATGAATTTGTATTGTATTGTTGAGATATCATCTGCTTTGGACATATTTCTTCCTCTTATTTTTGCAGTAATATATTTTGTTGTAAATTTTTAAGAAAGAAAATTTGGCGTTTGGGGCTGAGCCCCGGTGGCGTAAGTGGTTGAGTGCGGAACTGCGGCCTGCGGGCTTGACGGTTCAAATCCAGCGGCGGCTCTCAGGAGCGGCACTAGGAGTGCCCACGACCACCAGAGGCAGTGCTGTCCACACACAAAAAATAAAAATAAGAACACAACCTTTAAAAAAAAAAAAAAAGACAGATCGTTGTTTAAAAAAAAAGAAAGAAAAAGAAAATTTGGCATTCAAAGTATTTGTTTGTCTTAACCCATCTAGGAAAACATCTCGAGAGTTCAATAAACATACATTTCCCCTGCCCCTGCTAACCCGACTTGAGAATATATTCTAAACCATCAGACTTAAGAGCTAAGAAAGCAATGGTGGTTCTAAGTTTTTATCAATAGGCCACCTTTTGGGCCTCTCACTTGTTCCTCACATGAGCAGAGATTTAGTTAGAATATATAGGTGTACAGTTTGATCACAACAGAGTTTGAATAGACTATTTTAACCTACTGCAAATTTTCTCTCACTTTCTAGTAGAGTGTGATGAGAAGAAAACTGCAAGGAATTTTATGCGAGGGAGTTGTGGGAACTAAAGCTATCCAAGGGAAATTTGAAATTGCTTACATTTGCCATCCCTCCTGAGTGGTGAGACAAAATCTAACGAAGGAGGTTTTCATATGTGCCTTTAGAAAAACTTTGAGTGAATCAAATGTCCATTTTCATTTACAAAGTCATTGTGATAGTTATTCCTTGGCATGTGAGCACACATACACAAATACACATGGACATAAAAGAATTGTATTATCTTGCTGACTTCTAATTTCTATATATTTTGCATATATCAATAAATATGTCATTTAATAACATTAAAGATATAAATAATAACATTTTAGATATTATTGTCTATAGAAAATATGAATACCAAGATTTCTAAAGAGTACTGACCTTCCCAAAATGCATGCCATTACTAGGCAAATAGTATTTTTACAATTATAAAACACAAAATT
The DNA here is from genome assembly GCA_004026705.1 of Nesogale talazaci. Lineage (NCBI taxonomy): Eukaryota > Metazoa > Chordata > Mammalia > Afrosoricida > Tenrecidae > Nesogale > Nesogale talazaci. The sequence goes on from PVJH01006029.1 coordinate 12,757, forward strand.
CTAGAAGTGTAGACATAAAGCCATGGAAAAAGCTTGTCTTTTGTCCTAGAGCCCATTTTTCTATGGTTCTTTTTTCTCAATTACATCCACAAGGAGGAATTTCAGTATATGCTCAGGACACAACACATATCTTTGAAAGAGAACACTGCTTTGCTAGAAGCAGATCACTACTGAAAAATGCACGGGGCTGGCATCGGCAAACTGCTCTCTGCCTTCTCCATCCATTGGTCACACTTCCCTTGTTCTACTTACCCCTTTACCAATACCATCACCAGGATGTACGTCTAAAGACATACCTTAGAGTCCCTCAGTCTCTACACACACAGATGTTTATCATTTATCAAAATATGCAAACCAACGGAAACCAAAAGCAATAAGGGGCTGTGACAGAGAAGAAAACACATGTGAGGTCCACTAAAGAAAAACACAAGAACTTCTTTGGGTTCTTGGTTCCACTCATATTTCAACCCCAATAGCTTTCAAAGAACAGTTTTTTTGTAGTCCTTCCTTGAAACATACAACAATAAATTATCACAACAGAACAATGTATGTAGTATATACTGAAAAATGCCTTCAACCAGCCAGGAATTAACAAGTTAAAGTCATGATACAAGGAAGACATTATTGGAAGATAAAGAGGATCTAATGCAATTCTGATCTTTACAAAATAATCTGTTATAATGAGGGGGCAATCTGAGCAGTACATTTTAATCTAACTTTGTGAAGCTTTTGGATTTAATTCCTATTTAATGTATTGCAGTGTGGAAGTCTAGAGATTTATAGGAGAGCTGAGTGCAGAAAACAGCATAAGTGGCTGTTTACAAAACACGTTGAATCTCTCCACTTTTGCATGTGTGTTAAATTATGCGAGGTGTGCTTATATCTTGTAACTTCAAGCTTTTCTGGAGGCGTCTGAAACAGAATATTCCGGTACCTATTCCCAGGAGAATGATTATCGCTATATATTATTTTATGTAAATTAGGTATGACACTATGAATAGCTTCTAAGAGTAAGCAGCAGTCAAGCAGATTTGAAACTCCCCTTTGATTATAGATGGGAGTGAGGGAGGTCGGAAAGGGGTGTAGGGGGACACAGCATTTCACTCTTGAAAGCACAACCATATCAGAATTAATTCTTTCCGTTCCATCCACAGTAAAAAAGCATAGAACTCTCAGTTTTGACATGAGAGCGAAGAAACAATTTTGTTTTGCTTCCTAGAGAGGCTGACAGATTAGAAAACTGTATAAGGGCCATGTTGTCTTCAAACACTGATGGAAGAGTGAGTAATGGATCTGTGAAGCTTCTGATTCTAAATGAAAAGATAGAGGGCAACTTAAGGGAAGCAGTCTACCTAAACGTATGGGCTATCAGAACAATGCTAAGGAGTGCTTAATAATTATATTCTTTTTCTCTCACTGCTTACTGTGTTACCACACACAGCATTTAAAATGCCTGTTTGTAGCCTTTGGGAACAGAGATCATTGAATGATGGTGAAGAATATTGAAAATGCCATGGACTTCCAGAGGAACAAACACGTCTGTCTTGGAAGGACAGCCGAATGCTGCTTAGGAATGAGGATGAAGAGACGTCATCTCAAGTACTTTGGACATGCTGTCAGGGAAACCCAGACCCTGGAGACATCGACATCATGCTTGGCAAGACAGGGGCAGCAAAAAAGAGGAAGGGCCTCCACAAGTTGGAGGGACACGATGCTTGCAACAGTGAGTTCCGACACAAGAAGGACTGCGGGGAAGACAGGACAGGGCGGGATTGCATTCTGCTGCACACAGGGCCCCAATGAGTAAAAACAGACCCAAGGTCCCGCCCAAAAACAAAGCTGAGAGAAGTCCCCAACAGAGAGTCAGCAAATGGGGACTGAAATCCTGAAACCCCCAATAACTCATTAACCAATTAACTCAACAAAAACAATTTTTTTATATAATCTAAAGCGTTTTATTTAGAAAAATGTCCCAGAAATGATCAAGTATATGCAAATTTAAGGATATTGATATACTATCTCAGAATCATTCCCCCAAAGTGATTATGCCTACTTTATCAACATAGTTCAGCTTTGTGTATACTGAATTTTAAGAGTCTCTGGGGGGAAAAAAGTCTCGCAATTATGTAAATTCTGTCCAGTAAAGAAATTTTATTCTTCTTTGGGGGGGGAGGGCATCACTGCCCTCTGGTGGTCATGGGAGCTACCCAGCCTTGCTCCTGGAGAGCCGCTGCTGGATTTGAACCACCAAGTCCATGGGCCGCAGTCCTGCACTCAACCACTACGCCACCATGGCTCAGCCCAGAAATTTGATTTTTTAAGCCTCTTAAGATCAGTTTGCTTTCCTGAACTCTTCAAACAAATGCTATTTGTGGCAAAATACCTAGGTCTTCTTTCTTAGTCCTGGTTCTAACAATTTAGAACCAGAACCTCATTATAGTTCTACAATTTAAACAGAATCTAACTTTTCAAGAAATAAGGAACAAAAAGTATTTTTCCACCTGTTTATGCTTTAAATATTTATTCTGGCCTCAAAAGACCACCGCATGGTCCTACAACACCTGTACAGTTCAATGACAAACTTCAGTACTCTCAATTATAAAAAGCATTCTCACAGACACTGTCTTTGAGGACTCAGGTACACAGGTTTTGAACAAATCTTCTCCCTATTTCAATAAGCTTTACCCTATGGAGTTGTTCCTCTCTTATGGACAACCTTGGAAAAAGCAACAGTGCCTTAACAAAATGAAAGCTCATCGGTGCTACAGCCACATGTGAAAGGTGTTGATAGCCATATACAAAATGACTGTACGATGTACCATATAGCAAAAAAACTGATGAAAACTGCCAAAGTCAGGGATCAGCCCCAATCCCAACTACATAAACAGACCCACCCCCCTGCCCCCCATGGCTGCAGAAGAATTCACTTCAGAGGAAAGCACTGAAGTTACAGCTCCAGGAGAATGCCATGTCTGATCACAGCACACAGGAGCAAATGAAGGGGAAGAGAGAATGGAGTACATCCTGGCACCACCCCTAAGGACAATATTCTCACTAAGAGTAGCCAAAGCTCAGAGAGGGCCATTAGCCAGATCCACTACCAGACATGACATCTCTCACTGACCCACAGCGCTACAGGGAACAACACTGGAGACACAGTACAGGAATTGCTCCCGATCTGACCCCACCACACTGAAGCAAAATACAAGGATGTGCAACAGAACAGAAAGGAGATCAGAGCAAAGAAGTCCCCAAGGAATACCAAAAATAGACTGTGGGGTCAGAGCATGGCACCCTATCAGACTAGACTGGAAAACACTCCTAAAGGTCAACAACAGACCTTGAACTGTTTACAGGCTTTTATTTTGTCATTGTTTTTTGTTGTTTTATTTTCTTTTGCTGCTTTCTTTTGCTTGCTTTTTTGTGCATATTATTATTTCTGAAGGTCTATCTGGGTAAGATAAGCAGGATAAAAAATCTGGAGGAGAAAACAAGGGAACCAAAGGATGGTGCTGGGGGCACAAGGGAGAGGGGAAGGCAGGGGAGAGAAAGTAGGTGTTAACAAACCCAGGGAGAAGGGAACAACAGGTGATCTAAAATCGATGGCCAGGAGGGTATAGGAGGCTTGGTGGGGTGGGGCTTGATCAAGAGTAACATAATTGAGAGGAATTACTGAAACCCAAATGAAGGCTGAGCATGATAGTGGAACAAGAGGAAAGTAAAAGGAAGTAGAGGAAATAACTAGGTGGCAAAGGGCATTAATAGAGGTCTAAATACAAGCACGTACATATGTAAATATATTTATATAGGACAATGTGGACATATAAACCATCTAGGCTTATATTAAAGTAGCAGATGGGAAATGAAAAAATGAGCTGATACCAAGAGCTCAAGTAGAAAGAAAATGTTTTGAGAATAATGATGGCAACATATGTGCAAATATGCTTTGCACAATGGATACAGGAATAGATTGTGATAAGAGTTGTATGAGTCCACAATAAAATGATTTAAAATTTTTTAAAAAGAAAACTGCAAAAGTCAAGAAATCACAGCCAATGTTTTAGCAGTGTCAGCAAAAATTAAAACATACATCTAGATCCCCCAATTAGTATATGAATATTCTGTATTTTACATAGAAAAGCATACCAAACTCAAAAGCTTCAACAAAAATTATGGAATAAAACAGAAAAGCCTCACGTGATAAGAAATTTTGAAACTGGAAGAATTAAACATTGGATCAAGAGGAAGATCAACTGACAAGACATAACATTTTAACCCACCCAGCACTGCAGTAATCCACCCAACCATGTATTCTGACTGAAAATTAGACCTTTCCCATCCCTGGTCCATAGTCAAAATGGACTCACCTGAGGCATCATCTGCATTTGGAGGACCCTGAAAATGAGTTTGGATCTTTCAGTGACATTCAGCACCTTCTGAAAACTGGGTGTTTAGCCTCTATTACTGTTCCCTCATCAGGTTTGGTTTTATTACTTACAGTTCTTAGCTCACACAGGCCAGTGTGCTCCTTCCTTGTGAAATTAGTTGACAACTCACTTTGATGGCTACTTTTTTAAGACAAGCTTTTAAGAACCCAGTTGCTATTTTTTCTAATAGCTGGACACCATCTGCTTCCTTCACAATACTCTGTTATAGGACCCATATCTTTAGTGATCACTTCATCCGGCCAGGGGATGATCACACCCCCCCCCCCCCATGTCATAAGAACAAATTTTTCTTAGATTAAGGCTATGATACAGTGCAAGCTTTAAATTCATCTATATATCTATGGTTTATATATGTCTCTGCCTCACTTTAGAGACATCGCTGCTATTTTGTTGAAGGATACTATAATTCTTGCCATGGGGCATATAGTAGTTCTATGGATATCACCATTAGTATAGAATTTAAAACACTGTTGAGAAAAAGAAAGTATACATGTATAGGCTAACTACTTTTCAGACCAAAGTATATGGACTATTGATTTATAGGTATTAACAAGCTGGGTGATTGGACATCTATCTGCATAACCGATGAGGAACAAACACAACTGTTCACACTTGGATTGCAGCTTTGAGAGACGCTGGGCAGGGAGCCCAGCTGAGCATGGGCTTGAGTGAGAAATGTATGCATCTGAAAGTTATTAAAAGCATAGAAGTCTTCTTAAGCACCTTATGAAACTCATGAAGAATTTAGGAGTTAGAATGAAGTGCTGTACTAACAAACTCCAACTTTGTGGGAGCAACTTTGGAAATGGGCAATAGACTGAAAGTGGAAGAATATTGAAGAGTTTCAGACTCCCAAAATTCTACTGCAGGAGACAGTATGATGAACCTAGTTGGCTTGCAGCACACACTACATATTATGAAAAAAAAGAAAGATGATTCAAAGGGTGAAACCGAAAAGCCAGAGTCCAGAAGTTTCAAGTCCAGCAATTTAAAAAAAGAAAAAGACAGGAACTCCAGCTAGGGTTTGTCTAATCTAGAAATTTTATTCTACTTTCCAGCCTTTTAAACAAATTTACAGTGGCCTGTCCTCTCATATATATTATATAGAACGAGGGCAGATATTTTGTCTTTTTAGCTTCATGGTCAACAAATGGAGAACTGTTATCCAAGAATGGTACTTAACAAGATGAGCCCAGAAGCCTCACCTCTGGAAGAAAACAGAGCTCACTTCGATGATGAGATTTGAGACTTTGAACTATTGCTATATTAGGGCAAATTTTCAGACAGAAGAGGAACATGAATCCTTCGAAGTCAAAAAGTGACTGATGCACACACGCAGCTTCTAGTTGCCCCACTATTCTCACTTCCTAGTTTTCCCTTCTTTTTTCTAATCCTTCTCCTTGAATGCAAGTGAGATCTACAAAGTGCTTCCAACCAACAGAATGCAGCAAAGGCAAAGCATAGCATACCTGTGATCATGTCCTATTATATGGCAAATGGGAAGAGTGGTCAAAATAGCAGCACTGTGAGATATGAAAATAATTACTTAAAATTTATCAGGAGTTCACAATGGTGGGAAGGTGGGGGAAAGAGGGAAAACAAAAGAGGAGCTGATACACCAAGGGCTCAAGTAGAAAGAAAATGCTTTGAAAATGATGATGGCAACATTTGTACAAACTAGCTTGATACAACTGAAGGATGAATTGTTTTAGGAGCTGTAAGGGACTTCAATAAAATGATTGTTAAAGTTTTTTGTAAGTCACTTTTCTAAAGGATGAAAAATCTTTACTTTCGTATACAGAAATATATGGTTATCTCCAACCAAAGAAGACAGTCAATCTCTCTTAAAAGAGGGAAAATGAAAAAACAAAAAGAGGGTGGAGGAATGCAGACTGGTCAAGGCACAGGAATTAAAACTAACAACAATGCCACAATGCCAGAGAGAGGGTGGTGTTGGAACTGCAGCAATATTCAGGAAACAGTCGAATGGGAAAGTTTAAAAAAAAAGCTCAAAGAAAAAAAGCTCAAAACCACAAATATCAAATAGTTGCCATTCCATTTTTGGGGGGTGTTTTGTTTTCTTTTTGTGGGCATCACTGCCTCCTGGTGGGAGTAGGAGGCCCAGGCTTGCTCCTGGAGAGCTACTGCTGGATTTGAACCGCCAACCCTGTGGGCCCCAGTTCCGCACACAACCACTACGCAACCAGGGCTCAGCCCACCATTCCATTTTTATGAGAAATCTCTGGGGGTTTTTCAACTACCAGAATTTTCATAATAGTAAAATACTTAATCTTTAAAACCACCCAGAGACTCTCAGCTTTTAGTCTTAGTTTTTGAACTAAAGAATATGGAATGTATAAAAACTATGTTGAGGGGATGAGCTCCGGTGGTGTAAGTGGTTGAGTGCGTGACTGCGGCCCGCAGGCTGGTGGTTCAAATCCGCGGCGGCTCTCAGGACCAGCACTGGGTAGCGCCCACAACCACCAGAGGCAGTAATGCCCAAAAAACAAACCAACAAACAAAAAAACTATGTTGCTATGTCAAATATACTGACAAGAAAAGTAGGGCTAAACAACCAAGTTCGATCAAGCCTTTGGTGGTGACTTTTACTATACCAAAGAGACAGTCTTTTTTGAGTGCCTCAAATCTGACATTGATGACAAGAGAAAGAAGAGTAAAATTAGAATGGATTCACTAAGCTCTTATTCCCAATAAATTACAAGTTAAAAGCTATAAGCAAGAAATAAAGAAGATGGACTTTGGGAGTCTGTTGTAAAATATTATTTTGCCCCAAGGAAGAGAGTTGTTTATTAAAAAGCAGATATAATATTAAAGTAAAAAGAAACTTACACAGAATTCTATGAAAGCAGTGAGTCTAATCATAGAGTTGTAGAAATGGAGCATCCTGGTGACCACACTGACAAAAAAAGAGGGCAATCCCTAAGTAACACATTTCAAGCTAGAATATGAAAATAAATATGAAATAAAATGAGTCACAGCTAAATATCTTTTTCAAAAACTCTAGCATGGATGGATAAATAAAGGAAACATTTTTAGAAACCATACAACATAGACTTTATCTTGGCTTATAAAATGAAATGCCAGAAATTGAAAAACAGGTTATCGACAATGAGAAAGAGAATTCAGAAGATGCGTCGTGTCAAGGATATGTGGTTCAACACACATGTAAAAGCTCCTAGAGATTAGGCCACCAAAAAAATTAAAGTCTTTATTTCAGGAATATTAACACATAACTTTTATTCACAGAAGAGCCCTGGTGGCACAGTGGATAACCACTGCGCTGTAAATGAAAAAGTCTGTGGTCTGAACCCACCAGCTGCTCTCTAAAGAAACACTTGATGATCTACACCTGTAAAGATTCCAACCGTGGAAACTACAGCAGCCGTCCTCAACCTGTGGGTCAGGACCCCTTAGTAGGTCGAATGACCCTTTCACAGGGGTCACCCAATTCATAATAGTAGAAAAGTTACAGTTATGAAGTAGCAATGAAAATCATTTTATGATTGAGGATCACCACAACACGAGGCGCTGTATTAAAGGGCTGTGGCATTAGGAAGGTTGAGAACCACTGCTCTGCAGGGAAGCTCTACTTTATCCTTTAATAAAAGCACTGTGAATCAGAATCAACTCGGTGAAAAAGGGTAGTTTTGAACATACAATTTCAATATATGCATGGAAGAGCTGTTATTAATGGATATCTCAAAATAGCCACGAATTTGCACTAACTTAGCTCAATGGTTAAACACTTGACTGTTAACTGAAACATCAGCATTAGTCTAGTCACTCACTAAAGGAAAGACCAGCAAAGCACTCCCTTAAAGACTGTAGGTCAGCACACCTAAAGGGGCAGGTCAACTCTTCCCTACAGGTTTACTCTGAGTTAGAAGCAATACGGTCACACCACGGTGTAATTACACATGGGCACCGAAAAAGGGACAAGAATCACAGCATTGCTCTTAGCAGGCTAGTTAATGCAGTTAGTTCATGGTATCCTCATCAGTGGTAGATGCCACCAAGTCGGTTACAAGTCCCAGGAACCCTATGTACCACAGAAGAAAACACAGTCTGGTCCTATACTATCCTCCAATAGTTGCTATGATTAAGCCCATTGCTTCAGATAGTGTGTCAGTCCATCTCATTGGAGATCTTTCTCTTTCTCAATGAACCTCTACTTTATAAAGCACAATGTCTTCTTTAAGGGATTGGCCCTTTCTGTTAACAATTTCAAAGTGCATGAAATGACATTTTATCATACTCATTTTGAAGGAGCATTCTGGTGTTTAGTTCCTCCAAGACAGATTTGTTGGTTCTTCTAACAGTCCTCGGTATATTCAATACGATCTTTGGTCTCTGTCTAATTTTCACAAGCATACAATGGGATGTCCAATACCACAGTTTGGGTCAGGAGCACCTAGTCCTCAGGTGAGACCTTTAGTTTTGATATTTTAAAGAGGTCTTTTGCAGTAGATCAGTTCATGCATTAGGACATCAATCTCTAGCAGTTAAGAACTTCCATCACATTCTTCCATCAGTCCCAAGAGATTAAGGTTCTGGGAGCGACATGATTCCAGTTTTGACTCTGAGAATATTAGAATTATACACATTTATCCATAATATCACAACTTCTGCTCACATGCTGCATTTTCTAATCATCAGGTTTTATCATCTGTGGGGTTGAGCTTTGAGTTACTAACTGCAAGATTAGCAGTTCAAAAGCACAGGACACGTGAAGGGAGAAAGATGAGGCCTTCTGCTCCTGTAAAGAGTTAGAGTCTAGGGTACTCACCAGGGCAGATCTATTCTGTCCTGTGGGGTCACTGTGAGTTGTAATAGACTTGATGACAGTAAGTACAGAAATCATTAGCAATAGAAAACCATTCTTATGTTCAACCTATGGTTGGGAAAAAAACCCCAAAAATGCATTTCAAGTACATTCAAATATTTAAGAAAAAAACACTTACTTTTACTATAACAAGTAGCTAGCACACCTTTATCTGCTGGACTGGCACTAATGTGCCAAATTTCACCCACTTGATGAAGGAGAACATTTTTATTTATAATGTTATTTTCATCATCGAAATCTATGATGTGGATCTGAAAAGACAATAGAATAACAAATCAGGACTTCAAACATTTTCCACAGTACCTTAATTAAGCACAATTGTTCAAATGAATCAACGTGTGTTTTATGGCAGATGTGGGAGTGGGGGGATCAGCTAAAAGCACTGACGACTGTACAGCCCCACTTGAGAGGCTGGAACAACAGAATTGTAAATGAATATATTGGATGTGTAAGATGCGACAAAACAAAATTAGGGGGTTCCTGGGTGGAGTGATGGGGCGGGAGGGGATATAGGGGAGTTATTATCAAGGAGTTCAAGAAGAAAAAAAATTTTTGAAACTGGCTGTAGTAACAATTGTACAATACTACTTCATGTGTCTGAACTGTGGAGTGTTAGGATATTCCTAAGAGCTCCCGATAAAATTATTTAAAAAATTAAAAATAATTCTATACATCGCCAAGTAGCTGGGTTAGGCCATCACTGGTGTTAGCTAGGGCTGGAATTGTCCAGAGTTGGCCATCAAACAAGAACTGTTCAAGTCCTGGTTTCCAGAAAGCTATGGATGACAGTGGAAACACAAAATCTATTTGCACAATCTCAATATGGATTACAGTCTGGTGAATCCCCTCTGAAGATAGTCCAAGGATGTGAATAGCCTTGTAATCAGACAATGAGCACACTCAAGTGGATTATGGCAGATGTAGTTATGGTAAAATGTAATACTTTATCATTTGATCTCCCTTTTGACTCATTTTTATTCAAATATATTTGTACAGATGTTGTCATCATCATTTTCAAAACATTCTCTTTCTGCTTGAGCCCTTGATATCAGCTCCTTTTTTTACCCCTCTCCCCCACTCTCCCACGCTTGTGGGTCCCTGATAAATTATTATTTCATATATTAGGCTGTCTGTTGTCTCCCTTCGTCCAAGTTATTCCCCGGGTGTGTGTAGGTGTGTGTGTGATATGTCAATATGTCAATCACTCTAGTCAGTTCCCTGTTTCTCCCCCCACTTTCCCCCTACCCTCATGATATTGCTACTCACTTTATTATTCTTGAAGAGTTTATCTGTCCTGGATTCTGGGTGGTGAGAGCTCCTATCCAAACCAGTATACATGCTCCAGTCTAGCCGGATTTGTAAAGTAGAACTAGGGTCATAGGGGAGAAGGGACAGTTTTGATTCATTTTAAAGTTCTAGTTTCTAATATTTTCTGCTTTCTTTTTGGTTAAGGTTTTTTATTCTTCGTTTAGTCACTGTTTGTGGGACTTTGTTTCTAGTTTGTATTTTGCATTTTTTGCTGTATATGAAATCCATAGTAGGGAGATTTATAGTACTAGATTGTTAATTTTGTGGGGCCATGGCAGGGGGGGCTGGGGACAGGGCAGAAACTGGGTGCTAACAACAATGCATACAAGTACAAGAATAAAATGTTCTGAAATTGAACATGGTGATAATTGCACAAATCTCTTTTTTTTCACAAATCTTAATATGATTGAAAGATGAAATGCTTCTTCCTCTTTTTTTAAATAATTTTATTGGGGGCTCAAACAACTCCTATCACAATCCATACATACATCCATTGTGTGCAAACCACATTTGTACAGTTGTTGCTATCATCTGAATGATTAAATTTTATGATATATTAAGTATATGCCAATAACATTTTTTTTAAAAAGAATTGCTCAGCACTGTTAATTCCCTGCAGGGAGGGAAAAGAAAGTGAGAGATACTAATGGCTACATAGGTCTGGGATTGACCTGGCTTTATCCACTTCACAGTGGATATAACTCAAATCACATCCCAGAAAGGATTAGCATGGCAAAGAGTGAAAATGGATGGTACAACAGAACATTTTAAACATTTTTAAAAATGAGTCCCATAGCTTCCACCTCTTATAGTAACATACTATTAATTATAGTAGTATTATATTTTAGCCACTAATTAAAATTTTAAATATGCCATTTTCATGCTTCTCTGCGGAATCACTTTTGAAAGAGTTTAGATGATTTTCATTGTTTCAGCAAGCAAAAGGGGGTTAGTTGTTAATGACTTTTCCTCCAATGTGGATGCCATATAGTCCTACTTATTAGATGATCTGCTCTGGTGAGAGCATACAGCCCTGAGCAACACCTTACCTGATCTGAAACCATGAAACCTGCTCAAGGGGCCACCTCGTGGCCTGTGTGTAATAGTTCCATATGAGCACAATTATATATATTGAAATACCTTGGGTCACCTCGTGGCCTGTGTGTAATAGTTCCATATGAGCACAATTATATATATTGAAATACCTTGGGTGTGATATTAATGATATATGATTCAAAAGCTATGTTAAAATTAGTACACATTGAAAATCTGAAGAACTGATATAAAAGAATTACAACATATAAATAAGGACTATCTTAATATTGAAATACTTAAAAGAATAATTTGATTTCTTAAAATTTATTCCAATATGAAATATTACATGGCTTTAAAAATTATAATTAAGAACAATAAGTACAAAAACTGTTTAAGAGAGGATTAATTTTTTATGCAAAACACAAAATGACAAGTGATTATAAAACAAGTCTTTGGGAAACACAAACCTAAAAGTAATATTAAAATTGAGAATAACATTGTGCTGCTCAGAAAATTTTTACTTCAATATTTGACACATTTTCTACTTATCAGGAAATCCATTAACACTGAGGAAAAACAGAATGCACTTAAATGTACTGTTTTTCCCTTTTGCAAAATCTATGTCTCTGAAATGCATTAAAAGCATTACGACCATTACATTGTGAAAGTAATATATTTCTGGTTACATAATTCCTCATTTGCTGATTTTACCAATGAGTCCATCAAGAAAATGTAGCCTTTTCTCCTTCCTTTGCACACTAGCGGTTCCTCACCAACTTCTCTTGTATGTCTTAAGCTTTCCTATTACTCACAGCTAATCAGCCACTGTTGGGCCTGGCCATCTCTCACACTCTTCCACCAGGACAGATTTCATCTGTGGAAATGTCTTTGTTACCACTTCCTTTAGGAAGCTTTTCCTTTCTTGTCATTCCCAGTTTAGTAAATTATATGGGTGTTTGATTCAAAACAGTCAATATCAGCTCACTAATGCTTAAGATATTAATCTTTATGCATTCATTTTTAATAACTTCCAAGTCCCTAGATTCATACTTCAGACATTTTATGTTCCAATATTAATGAGTGCCTGCAGCTGTTTCTTCTCATTTTGAAGAGTGTCCCATCAACAAATGAAGGTCTAGAATGCTTTCTTTAACTAAGTCATTAATGCCAAACTTTCCCCTAATGACGCAGCTCTCACGCAGTTGTATTATAAGTGCCTTCCAAGCAATGGGACCTGTCTTCTGACCCTGGATCAAACAATGTTCCACTGTTTCCAGTGGCTAATGCTGTTTTGTCTGTTCTTCATCTGGAAGCCCCAGTGAAATCTATTCACCATAAAGAACCCTGCTGTTTTGAAATCAGAGCAAGATACACGCCACCACAGTGTGACACAGTGACGAAGGAGTTTCTGTTGATGCTCTTAGGTACTACCTCTGAAATGGTTGAAGGTCAACTAGTTCTTTTTGGTACAGTGACTCTGTGTATTATTTCCAACTCTCCTGCCTTTTTAGTAGCCTTCAGCTTCCTTCGTGTATGATGTTCTTGATGTCCTCCCACAGCTCATCACATTGTCTGTCATTAATGCGCAATGCATCAAGTCTCTTTCTCAGATACTCTCAAAACTCGGACATATTTTGGCTCTCATGGGCTTATTTTCATTTTCTTGAACTTCAATCTGATGTTGACGATCTGTTCCACAGCTAAACCCTGTCCTTGTTTCAGCTGCTGATATGGATCTTCTCCGTTATGTCTTTGCACAGATAGTCAATTTGATTTCTGTGTATTCCATCTAGAAAAGTCTACAGATAGAATTTGTGTAGTTGAAAAAGGTATTTATGATGCAGCACTGTTGGTCTTGCAAGATTCTATTCTATTATGTGATCTCCAGTTTCACCTCTGTCATCAAGGCCATATTTTCCAACTACTATTCCTTCCTCTTTGTTTCCAACTTTTGCATTCCCATTGGCAAATATTATCAATTCATCTTGATTGTATGTTTGGTCAATTTTCAACTGAAGATACCTGTTGAATTCTTTATTATTAGTACTAGTGGTTGGCCCGCAAATTTGAATAATAACTGAAGGGATTGCGTTTCTTTGCATGAATAGATATTATCTGTCACAGACAGCATTGTGCTTCGGGATAGATCTTAAAATGTCCTTTTGACAACAAATACAATGAATGGCATTCGTCTTGGGATTTGTCATTCCCAACATATCAAACCATATGACCATCTGATTCATAATAGCCACCACCAACCCATTTCAGATCAACAATAGCTAGGATACTGATCTTTGAAAGCTACATTAATTTTTTTAATACTTCCAATTTTGCAAAATTCATACTTCATACAGTCCAAGTTCCAATTACTAATAGATCTTTGCAGCTGTTTCTTTTCATTTTGAGTCACGCCTCAACAGCAAATAGAAGTTCCCAAGGCTTTACTCTGTCCACATCACCACGCTTAGCTCTAATGTCACAAGGCAGTTGTCCCTCAGTCACTCTCTGAGTGCTTTCCAACCTGAGGTGCTCACCTTCTGGCACTATCTGATAAGGTTGTGCTAGTCATGGATGTTTCGAGATCTAGCCTTGCTCCACTACTACTCAAAAAGTTTTGTGGCTAATTTTACAGATGAGTATTGCTATTTTTATTCATTCCCAGTTAAAGTTCATTCACTCACTGCCATGGAGTCCGTTTGGGTTCATAGTGACTGTGTAGAACAAAGTTGAACTTCTCGTAGGGGTTTCTGAGAACGTAATTCCTTATGAGAATAGAAAGTCTCATCTTCCACCTGAAGTGCAGCTGGAGGTTTTCAGACCTTGTAGCTAACAATCCAACACGTAACCTACTTGCTCCAAGAGCGCCTCCACTAAGGTTGTTAGCTGCTGTCAAATTGACCCCTCAATTGCGTCACCTTATGGAAGGAAATGTTTCCCACTCCTTCCACATCCTCCTGATCACTTGTGTATCTAACCAACCATTAATCAAGTTTCACACACTGATTTTCAGAAGTTGGTAGTCATTTTTTTCTTCTACCTCTTTTTAAATTTGGAAGTTCCACTGAAATCTGCTTTGCCTCCTGACAACAGACCAACCTACATTGATAGATAAGTGGTACTTACATATGAAATGACTAAATGGTTGCATGCTAATTGGGTGTATTTCCTGTTTTACTAATGGGTCTAGGTAAGAGAAGCTGGGGGAAGATGCTAGTAAGAGTATATGTTTCAGTAGTGAGTAAATATCAAGGCAATTCTTGTGATTATAAAAATTTAGAACTCTACCATGATAATTGGTCAATTTTGCTATCCCACTGGGAATAACGTACCCATCTAAGAAGCAGGAATGAGGATTCTCACTATCATCAGCTACTCAGAGAAAAGAAGAAAGTGGAAATTCCCAGGCACATGGCAACAAGTGCTCCAATGGACTGACGGGATTTGTGAACATCAGTATCTATAGCTCTGAGACTAGAAGAACTAGATGTTGTCTGGCTATCACTTCCAACTGCTGAAAGGGATCATATTAGAAGGTTCTGTATAGAGGAACAAAATATGTGGAACAAAACTCGAAATCTTAAAAAAGATCATACTTCATGGTGAGACAGAGACTACTGAAATGCCCTTGACCAGGGGTGTCAAACGAGTGACCTGCAAGCCACATACAGCCCCTGAGGTAATTTTTTGTGGCCCAAGATGCTCTGAAATAAAATGAAAATAGAAAAATTGTTATGAAGAAAATAGCACTTAGTGGAGATTGAGGCATTACTGAATACACAATTATCTCATTAACCCTTTAACTATTGAAGACGAGTAACATCACAAAATTAAAGCCGCTCATTTTAATTGAATTTGACACCCCTGCACTAGACTATAGTACTTAGTCACACTTCAGTCTAGAAAAGAATGTACTCCCATGATTCGATTTTCATCCACATAAAAGGTCTATTAAAAATTAAAACAGAAAATGCAAAAGCAGAGTGCGTGCTTTGAATCCTACAATTCCTTTAAACCAAATGCCTCTGAAAAAGGGGACACAAAGCTATAACACCACAGGAGGAGTAAGGGAGGAACAGAGGGAAGAGCCAGAGTATGAGACAACACAGTGGGTGTCTGGACTACAGTGAGTAAAGCTGAATGCCCTTTGGCAAAATGCTCTCTAGGAGGATGGCGTACGTGCCTCTTGGCACTTAATTAAGGAAGGTAAATTAGCTGACTGACCAATTGAGCTTAGAGTTGAGTGGCTCGGATAGTCTCTCAGTGGAGTAGCGTTGCCTTTGGGCATATATCAGCAGCACTAAAAGATCTTCGTAGCCTTGCCTCAAAAGTCAGAAGTTGAGAGGTCAGTGAATGCCTACAGGCATAGCTGAGAAGGGGTGGACCTGACCAGAAGAGCTAACTATATCTGAAGTATTTCTGATCTTGACTTGTGAACTGTTCATTTCTCTAATAAACCCATGATCATGAGTATTGTCTGAGTTCTACATGGCTAGTACAACAGACTAGAGAACCCAGTAGAGAAGTAGAGTGTTCTGGGAAGGATGGTTTGTGTCAAAGTTGGTAAATCAATTTGGAGGGCAAAGGCACATGTGATCTCTCTCACAGAAACCAGTCTGGGGATGAAGTTGAGTTTGATTCTCCTGCTGTGAAAGCAAAGGAGGTACATGAGGGTTTCACAACATGTTTGCACAGCATTTGCTCAAGAAACAAATCGTATGCTGGGCAGCCCAAAGGAGGAGGAAGGGTCTCATATCCTACTATCACCTTCATTCAGTGAGGGCTTTTCTTTAGAACAGTCCACAAGACAGCCCCCTTTGCAACATTTGCTCAAGGGTTGATGAAGAATTTGGAGACCGTATAGGTCAATGAAGTAACACCTGCTACCTTTTTCTTATCACACTTTTAGATTGACATCTAAAAATTAGAAAGTCATGAAGTAGAACTTTGCATCAAAAATATAATAACTATGGGGGCAGAATAAACATAATGGTAAGAATCAGAATTATCAGACAATAAAAAGAATGTGTCGTTTTGTTTTCTTCTGTTTCTTCATCTTGCTATGTCTTTTCTTTTTGCATATATTATTACCTCTGCAGGTCCATCTAGATAAGATAGGCTGGAATGAACAGTCTGGAGGAGAAAAAATGGGAACAATGGCTTGGGGAGGGGTAAAGGGCAAGGGAGAGGAGGAGGTGGGGGAAAGGAAGTAGTGTTGACCAACCCAGGGACAAGGGAACAAGTGACCCAAAATCAGTGGCAAGGAGGGTGGGAAAGGTCTGGTAGGGATTGGTCAAGGGAAATGTAACCGAGAGAATTTACAGAAACCCAAATGAAGGCTGAGCATGATAGTGGGACAAGAGGAAAGTAAAAAGAAATAAAAGAAAGAAATAGGAGACAAAGGGCTTTTATAGAGGTCTAAATATATCCATCCACTTATGTAAATATATTTCTATTTAATGATAGGAAATTAGATCTATGTACATGTATTTATAGGTTTAGTATTAAGGTAGCAGAGAAATATTGCGTCTCTACTCAAGTACTCCCTCAAACACAAGAACACTTTGTTCTATTAACCTAGCATTCCATGATGCTTACCTTCACAACACGATCATAAGCAAAAAAGTGGTGAAGAAAGCAGATGGTGTTCAGCTATCAAAAGATACAGCATCTGGGGTCTTAAAAAACTTGAAGGTAAACAAGCAGCCATCTAGCCGAGAAACAACAAAGCCCACAAGGAAGAAGCACACCAGCCTGTGTGACCATGAGTTGTCGAAGGAATCAGGTATCAGAGATTATCATTGTAAATGTGGGGGAGTACCGATTGGGGACCCACCATCCATCTGTAGGTAACGGGTCATCCCCTTATAGAAGGGTCATGGGGAGGAGACGAGCCAGTCAGGGTACAGTGAAGCAACAACGAAACACATACAACTTTCCTCTAGTTCTTACATGCTTCCTCCCCCCCCCCCACCCCGCCAACTATCAAATCTGACTAGACCAGAGTTTGTACACTGGTACAGATGTGAACCAAAAACATAGGGAATACAGCACAGATGGTCCCTTCAGGACCAGTAGTGAGAGTCGAGATACCAGGAGGATGGAGGGAAGAAGGTGGGGTAGAAAGGGGGAACTGATTATAAGATCCTAGATATAATCTCCTCCCTGGAGTATGGACAACAGGGAAGTGAGTAAAGGGAGACCTCGGACAGTGTAAGATATGACAAAATAATAATTTATAAATTATCAAGGGTTCATAAGGAGGGGGAGCATGGAGGAGCGAGAAAAATGACGAGCCAATATCAAGGGCTTAAGTAGAAAGTAAATGTTTTGAAAACAATGTAGGCAACAGATGTACAAATGTGCTTGACATACAATGGATGGACGTATGGATCGTGATAAGAGTTGTATGAGGCTGAGCCCCAGCGGCATAGTGGTTGTATGCAGGACTGTGGCCCACAGGGTTGGCGGTTCATATCCATCAGCAGCTCTTCAAGAGCAAGGCTGGGTGGGCCTCCTACTCCTACCAGGAGGCAGTGATGCACACACAAAAAAAAGAGTTGTATGAGCCCCAAATTAAATGATTTTTTAAAGTTATGCCATTTATAAGAACAAGCAGAGGTAAGTAAAAGTAGAAGGGTAAGTAAAAGTAGAAAGCACTTCTCTTGCTTTCATTTTTTTTTGAAAATCAGAAGCAGAGATTAAATGCCCACTAATTCTAACCTAACTATTACCCAGGTTCACCAAAGCCCAAACAGCCCTGCCTTGACAGATCTGCCAAGCACTGAAAAGCCAGATATGCTTAAGGACTGACACTCAGGAGCTGGCCAAATGGTCACAGGAGTATCAATAGAAGCTTCATAAGCATCCTTAAGTCTAAGCCTTTAACTCCTCACAAGTCTGGGAAGTTAAACTGGGCATGGACTTTGATTCAACCATCCTTGACATCCAGACTAGTGACTGATAGAATGAATACACTGCAGCAAAAACACACAAATGGATCTCAAAGCGTGGGGCATTGAGATCTCATAAAGTAATGTTAAAAAAAAAAAAAAAAAAAAAAGGATGTGGGACCTAGACTACTTTTCAGAAAACATAATTCTATTATAAAAAGGGAAATAATACTTTTTCTCATAAAAACAATTGAGTTTTCTAACCATTACAAAGATGTGTTCAGGGCTGAGCCCCAGTGGTGTAGTGGTTGTGGGCGGGACTGCGGCCCACTGGGTAGGAGGATCAAATCCAGCAGCAAGGCTGGGTCTCCTACTACCACCACCAGAGGGCAGTGATGCCCCAAAATTAAAAAAAAACACACACACAAAGATGCGTCCGTTCAAAGGTTACAAACAAAAAGGACCTAAATTCTCAGAAAATATAGGCCTCAAAATATAGGCAACAAAGGTCACTGATTCTCCAGAAACTCACTAAATATGATAAAGACAGAAAAGAGAAAATTCAACTTGAAGATAAGTAAATACGAACTGTATATATATATATATATATATACACACACATATGCCATATATGCCATAGATATATGCCATAAATATATGCCATAGATATATGGATTTGGGGTTTTCACTTAATTCTAGCCCCAATCTTTGAACTAACAGTTCTTATGATATGACCCTGCTTGATGCTCACCCTCATGAAAAAATCACTTAAGATATGGGAACTAATGAAAAGTATGTGAAGAAACTAGATAGTGGCCAGTTATCAAACGTAAGCATCAACTAAGTCAATGTGGAAGAACTACACCAGCCTATGTGAATCAAGAATTGTAATAACTAAATCCAAATCCAAAGAAGGGGGTAGTATCAGAACTTAAACTATGAACTCCTAGTTTGCAGAAGATTATGGATGCCATTGCAGCCCAAAGTCCATTTGTAGGATCCACACAAGGATTAAGTCCTCTGGTGAATCCCCTCTGGTCATAATTAAGGGATATGAATAGTCTTGTTATCAGACAGAGAGCATTGTAAAGTAAATTATGGCAGGCAGAACTAGGTTAAAATGCACTATCTCTTCTGATCTCTCTTTAATACATTTTAAAGTTGTTTCAGTTAAAAAAAAAAGTGAAGGGGAAATACATGTGAATTAAGCCTCCGGTAAATTCCCTCTGACCAAGGATGTGACTAGCTATGCTATCATGAAAAATGCAATGGAAGCTGAGTTATTATTATAGATGCAGTTAGGTTAAAATTTAACACTTTATCATTTGATTCCCCCTTTTGATCCATTTTAACAATCTCTGCTTTCTTTTTCATTGTTTTTACCTGTTTTACTTTGTTAATGTCATTAGGTTTTGAGTTTTTAATGGCTTCCTGTATATGAAATGCACAGTAAGTAAGTCTATAGAGACCATAGTTGATTGATGGTTTCTTCAGGGCGTGGCAAGGGAGGCTGGAGGAAAATGAGGCGCTAACAATGAGTACAGAATGAAGGAAAGGGCTGAGCCCCGGTGGCGTAGTGGTCGTGGGCGGGACTGCGGCCCACTGGGACGGAGGTTCAATTCCAGCTCCAAGGAGCAAAGGCTGGGCCTCCTACTCCCACCACCTGAGGGCAGTGATGCCAAAAAAAAAAATAATGAAGGAAATGTGGTAAAACTGATTTTGGTAATGACTGTGCACCTCTTCTTAAGGTAACTGAATTGTACAATAAGTGAATTATGTGCCAACAAAACTGCTAAAAAAAGGAACTAGAACACTATATTAAAGCACTACCCACGTGTGTGCACACACTGACAGAAAGCTAAAAGCAAAGCAAAATGGCAAATAATTTTATTGTAGGGAAGTACAGGAGGGCTAAAAAGACCCAGACTTCGCATAGAAGATGACATTTGAATTATACACATAGAAAAGATGAGAATGTGAGAAAAAAAGACAAATGTATACATTGACACTAAAGAACCATCCTAACTAAATTCCTCACTGCTTTGTATGGATGGTATTTTATCCAGTCCAATTCAAAAAGAATAAGTGGGGGGATATGGGGTTACACTAGAAAAAAATATTAGGCATTATTTCTTAGATTCATTGAATTTGAGAGCTGGAAATAAGATATTAAAGAATCTCCCAAGTTGGCAGACAATTTGGGAATGCATACTAAAATTAAAGGACACCTGAGGCCCAAATTCACAATTTAACAAAGGAGAAGTGATGTTTGAGTCACTAGAGCAAGATTCACCAAGTGCCAAAGTACCTTGTCACTCTTTGATTATGCAAATAAATACATTTTCACCATAAAAGATGGGGTTATTCTCAAGCTATCATGAAAGGTGATGCAGGTAAGAGCTTTGAAAAATGATGACCTTGAGTTCACTCAGATGCATGTCAAAAAACTAGACAATCTACTTCTGAGAAATCAGATATCAAATGAACCCCCTAAGGAGCAGAGTCTACTGGAACACACATGGGGTTCATCATCTTTGGACAGCAATTGGCAGTCTTCTCATGGAAAACACAGTGAGGAAGAGAAGGAGGAGAGAAGGGGAAATGACAGAGAGAAAAAATAGAGTCAATTCTGGAGTTAGACCCAGACTATAAATGATTAAACAAGTGTCCGTGTGATTCTGATAGCAACATAGGACAGGACTCCAAGCAAAGGGCACACCCTGAACAAAGCGATCACCAGTCAAAATACAAACGCAAAACAACAGAGTTGTGACTTTAAAAGAGGTGAGGGGGAGTGAAACAAGAGCCCAAACCATACCTTTAGCCTGCCTTTTCAATGATATAAAAAGCCCTGCTGGCATAGTGGGTTTATCTTTGAGCTGTTAACCAAAAGGTCAGCAGTTTGAATCCACCAGGTTCTCTGCAGGAGAAAGATGAGTCTTTCTGCTCTCTCTAATCAAGATTTACAGCCTTGGAAACTCACTGTCCTACGGTGTGGCTTTCAGTCCTAATTGACTCGATGGACTTGATGACATTCAATTTCTTTGTTCAGCATAATAATCATCAGGGTTGTGCCCAAAGAAGTCAAATTATAGTCCTTCTCTCTGTCATTCCATGTCTCCCCAGCTATTTCAAGGGAAAAAAAATATGCTTCATCCCATATCTATATAAGAAATAGGAAATAACGAATGCAATGAGAACGCTCAGGAAATCTGTGAAAGCATATTGCAAAAGCAAATTTTAAAAATCCTCCAATCGGAAATCCCCTTGCTCCTAGAGTCTGCCTAAATTTCACCTTGGCATAACAAATGAGCACGTAACCTTTAAGAAAAAAAAACTGGTACCTTTCTAATGAAAGTAGAAACTCAGATAAAAAGAAAGTACTCCAGAAATTTTCTGCCTGTTTCTAATACTATAGGTTCTCAGACAGAAAATTAAGGGCACAAAATTAAGGGCAAAAAAATAAAGCAGATCATACCACAAAGAAAGATCAGGCACCTGTGACAGTTCTGTAAATTTTCAGAAAAAAAAAAATAGCACAGCTGCATTAAGTAGTAATGACTCAGGTGATGGGCATTTTCCAGGGAATTAATGAGTGCCAGGGAGGAGTTGACGGCCTGAGGCAAAGCCATGGGCCATTAACCCTAACCAGTCAGTCAACACTTACCAGAAAAAGCCCAGTGTGCTCCCACCCACTCCAATTGTGGAGTAGGAGGGAGGCACAATTTTTATTATTAAAAATCCAACAATAGGAGTTACAGCTAATAGCCAACCTGCGCACACTCCACAGAGATTCTGGGTCACATGCTGGGTTGCCAGCTGTAAGGTCAGCAGTTTAAACCCAGCAGCTTCTCCATGGGAGAGAGATGAGGCTGTTCCCTAAGTCTCAGAAACCTAGTATGGATAGGGCCACAGTGTGTCACAATTGAACAGATGACAATCGGTTTCTTTTGTTTTGCTTTGTTTTTTTAAGCCTAGAGAAGCAGCACTGGTGTCACAATGATTAAACCAACTGCTCTGCAGGAGAAAGATGTGGCAGTCTGTTTCCATAAAGATTTGCAGTCTCTGAAAGCCTACAGAACAGTTCTATCCTGTCTTATTGGAGCTCTAAGAATGGAAATCAACTGGATAACAGTGTACAGAGTAAGCCTAAAAACCAACCCTTCTTGGTATTTCATGGACACACAGCTCAGCTACTTCAAACAGGCAAGAGACTCTAACTGTGGTTGCATCGGGAATGAAGTTGCTCTGAATTTTGTGGCATTTCACCTTATAATGATATTCAGTAAGGCAACAGTACATTTGCACTATTTTAGGTAAAGTCTTTAGGTATACAACATGTATTATGTATTCTGTGTTTTGCAAGCTGCCAAGTTGATTCTGACTCCCAGTGACCTTATAGGACAAAATAGAACTGCCCAGTATGGTTTCATAAGCAGACCAGCTCTTGGCTGCTAACTGAATGGCTGGTGATTTTTAACTCAATCAGAGATGCCATCGGGAAAGACCTTGCCATCTGCTCCAATAATGGGAACAATCTAGGAACTATTGTGAGATAGTTCTACCTTGAATCAAAAATCAAGAGCACTTAAAACAGCAGCAATATAGTTACATATATTAAAATAGTACTGTTAGTTTAATGTGTTATAAATACAAATACTATTATGAAGTATATTGATATCAAAGAAAAGTTCAAATTATACAAGAAATATTGTTGAATATATTTCACATAAACAGACAAAAAAAAAAAACCCTGAGCTAGAGTCTACCTCCTCTCTCTGTAGCAATATTGAAAATGAAGGCTACTTAGTAGGGAATTTTGTTTCATTTTAAAATATACTTTGATAATCATATCATACCAGCAACATTATTTGAAAATACTGGAACTATTTCTTTTATCCATCTGGTAAGAGTAAAAGTAATTAACAACTGCTACATCACCCTTTTTCTTTGGTTTTTAATCGGTAGGACAGCACAGTTACCAAAAATAGCATACAATACATGTGGCAGGCTCCTGAGGCTGCCAGGCTGCCGGCGAGCTTCTAGAAATACACATGTCAAGTATAAGAAGTTTACTTGATGCTTCCAGCATTCATGGGAGTACAACAGATGAATAAAACCCAAAAGGGCTTAAAAATTCACTCAAAAATTTCATGATCTTTTCATTCGAGTTTTCCATGAATTTTTGAAGCTCATCACGTGCATCTCTCTCTCTCGGCTTTACATCTTCCTCCCGCCTTCTCTCCTCAGAGATCCCTTAAAACACATTGCCAAGTGGCATATAACAGTCTAAAAAAATTGGGGGGGTGAGGAGATTCAATTCTCTCTTAATTCCATTTTTTCACAAATTTTCTCAAGCCCCCTTAATACATATATACAATCTTAGTCCCGCTATTCCATCTACCTAATCTCTCAGCTCAAATACTACCTTGTCTGTGATACCTTCAGGGAGGGCAACAATTAAGACATAGCGTATATACTCGAGTATAAGCCATCCCGAATATCAGTCAGGGCACCTAATTTTACATCAAAAACTGCATTAAAAATGTGCTGAAAAACTTGGCTTATACACAAGTTTATATGGTAAGTGTCCCTTCTGCAAAGTTGCATCCCTTTTGCACCTAGTTCTTTTATGCCTCTTATCTACACATTTAGAAACACAATGGAGGGCAGGCCTATCTGTTTATTTCTTTGCGCACCCAGCACATAACACTGTGAGAGGCAGGAAAGAGTTCTATGAATGTCCTAGGAGCTTAGGCAGTACACTCAGCTACATGCCCTAAGGTTGGCAGATAGAATCATGCAGCAGCTCCATAAAGGAAAGACCTGTAGTGAGTGCTCCAGCCAAAAACACCCCGTGGAGCAGGTCTACTCTGCTAACGCACACGACTACCTCATGTTGGACCCAACCGGACTAGAGCAGCTTTTTCCACTGTTGTTACTATTAATATTGTGAAGTCTCTGGATGATATAAACGGCAAACACTTTCCTTAACATTAAACAAAAGGCTGGAGCTTCGAGGTTACTCAGAGGGCACTTTGGAAGAAGGACCTGATGACCAATAAAGGGCTGCAAGAATATTCAGTTTATAAAATAGAATTGTTCCACATATTTTTTAAATTTTCTGTTATGAAGTGGGTAAAATTTATGGAGCAGACCATCAGTTTTCGAGTCAACAATTCATAGACATCTCAGTTCCCCTCCCTGACTACTAGCCCCAAAGCAGCAGCACTTAGCCCATCCTCTTTGCGCTTCTAGCTCCCCTTCCTCGGTTCCTAACCATCCCTAACCATTCTGAACTTTGGGCTTGGGTAAATGCTGTCCTTCTGATCTAACACACTAATTTTTCTTTTCTTTTTACTTAATTTATTATTAATTAGGAGCTAATACCTATATGAGTCATATCATTCCATAGTTCAATGATGTCAAGCAGAATTGTACAACGGTAACCACAGTTTCCAAACATTCTTTTTCTTCCTGGACTTCTTTTATTCCCACCACCAATACTGTACTCCCCGCACCCTGAAATCATTACTTTTTACTTGCTGTCACTATAGATTCATCAATCCTGGGTTTTATATACCAAAGAACAGAGAAATGTATAGCACAACTTCAGGAGGGTGACCTTCAGTGACAGAATACCACTGAGATACACCCCAATATGAACAAAACTAAAACAAAACAGAAATGCATAAAATGTTGAAAACAGTTCAGATCCAGCATACACCACAGGGAGTTCATTTGACGTTTGAACTGTTCTATTCAAATGTATGCCTTTGATGGACTCTGTTAATTAACCCCTTTTCTCCCAGCTCTCAATTGTGGATAGATGATGTTCACCAGAGGTTTGCTTCCTCTGGAGTTCCCACAAATGAATCTCGAGTTCTCACTATCACCCAAAGACTTCCACAAACCATGGTCTCTCAACTTAGACTTTGATTCTATTCCCTCCTTCAATTTTGAATTATATGACTTGCGATCCTTTTATGACTGATGATGGTGTGCTTTTTCCATGTGGACTTAGTTGACATTTTGCTTGGATTGCTGATTACTTCGAGACAAGTCTTTAACAGCCCACACATTATTTTATATGACAGCCAGGGCCCATCTAATTTCTTTACCACATTTTGCTAAAGCGCCTATATCTTCTGTGTTCCCTTTCTGAAGGGATTGACCAGGGTCATAGTGTAAGAATGAATTGTTCTTAAATTGAACCTAGGATTTAGTGGAAATCTAAAACCATTCCTGAATCTATGTATGCTTGTTTGGGGGGTGGGGGGTGTTAATTTATCATTACTTGGAAGTTAAAACATATGTTATATCATCCCATAGTTCATGCACATCAAGCAGAATTGTATGATAGTTACCACAATCCATTTGCAAACATATTTATTTTCCTTGACTTGTTCACATCATCTCCCTTTTATCCCCACTACCATCCCTCTATATGCCCCACCCAAAACTTTATTCTACTTGCTGTCGCTATAGGTTCATAAATTGTGGATTTCATTTACAGAAAAGTAGGAAAACATATGGCACAATTTCAATAGGGTTGATTTGACAAATGTCCTGTAACATATATTCTCAACAAAAATATATACGCATTATTTTTTTCTGAATAAAGAAAACCTGAGGGAGCACAAGTTGGAATAGCATCCACAGCAACCTTTCTTTTTAAATGAACTTTAAATAATAAACTTTTGTTGAATAAATGAATGAATGGATTTCTCAACCATGATACATGCTTTTCCAAGGAACGGCAAGGGAAAGGACAAAACACTCTTTCAGATTTTGTATTTGGAGTCACAGATAATATTTAACTCCTTTGTGCTGAAACAGAAAGTTGTAAGACCTATATTCTTTAATTCTACCATGGCTAGAAAACAATAACTGAAGCCAGAGGCTAAAAGACTTAATTAGTAGTTTAATGAAGATATTTGAAAAGAACGAGAAAACAGTTAATACAATACCCACTTCTCACTTATTGATGTGGTTAGGCTCCAAAGACCAAGCCATTAAGCAAAATTTGTGTTATGTGAGTCAAGGGCCATGCAGTGTCTTTGGCACGGGTACCCCTCCCCCAAGGTGACTCACTGCCTGTGCACTCCAAGCATGTCTTGGGATGTCTGGGGTAGAGTGGGTCCCTTCCCCACCTCTACAGTAGTGGCATCCACCCCGTTGCCTACCATGACCAACCCTGAAAGGGGTCACCATTCATTCTTTGTTGACTGACTTCCCCTGTACCTTCAGGCCCTTGCCCGCTCTCACCCAGGCTGCCTACAACTTTGCATGCTACCATTGCCCCACACCCCCTATGACCTGATCAAGACATAAGAGACAAATGTGAGAAGATATCCCACAGCTGCTAGGCCACCATTCCTCCTGCAACCTGACCATGACTAAGCCTCTGTTGTGTCATTCAGGGTATCCTACAGAGTTCCCAGGAGCAGCCATGACTGAGTGGGGCCTGGGCCCTTTAAGGGCATCATCTGAGAATGTTTTCCAAGTTATTGTAAATGCAAAATGACATAAAAAGAGATTTTCAATAGTTTAGAAGTAGTATAGCTTTATAAGCAACATAGTAAATTAGCTTTTATATAATAATAGATACCCCCCCAAAAAAAAAGGTTTCTAGCTATTTACATAACCGTTACCATAAAATTTAAGTTAAATATATACTTTTTTGGTATCTTGCCATTAAAACATTGACTGTGTAATTAAGGCTGGCAAAGAACAAAGTTTTTTCCTTATATATTAAATATTTCCTTCACTCAGTCCAAGAACTGACACCAAATGACATTAAACATAAGTGGACCTGTAAAGATGTAAATGATGCAGATGATGATAGGTTAATTTAACCTACTTTGGAAATTAAAACTATCAGAGGATGGGGCATTCAAGATGATGGGGTCTCCATGACCTATAGAAAATACAGATGCTTGAGTCTAATTCCAGACCAACTAAGTCAGAATCTCCCAGACTAGAACTCAGGAATCTGTACTTCAACAAAACGCTATGTGTCACATTAAAGTTTGAGAAAACTTGAAAAAAAAAAGTCATTACTGATTTCATTCTATAATTAATTGTTACTAACCACTACGGGCCAATCAACATTAAGACTTTTTGCTTTACCTTTCTGCCTCGATTTCTGTTTTTATAACCCTTCTGACTAAAGCATTGATTTCTAAAAAACAATACAAACTCAAGTTGACTTAAGAACTTTGTACAACTATAACATGGTAATGGCAAAAACCTAAACAATTCCGGGGATGCTGAGGAAGGCAAGAGGACAAAATTCCAGACTGTCCCCTCTCAGAAATGTTTGCTAAGACATCATAAACTTGGTCTCACTTTCAGAAACCAGTGAGAGTCTTTATCATGTATTTTATCAGCTCCTAACTGGCAGAGTTACCTCACAGAGAACTAACTGAGTTATTATAGGAGGAAGCAGAAAGCTGTGTGGAGAGAAGTATGTGTAAGTATGTCTCAAGCCAGCTATAACTGCTGGCTTAATTTTGACATGTTCATGTAAGAGCTACCTTAAAAATAAATAAGGAAAAAAATTAAAATAAATAAATAAATAAGGATTTTTAGCAACACGAATGAAATATCATAAACTATTTCGGGGGAAGTAGTGCATTTGTTTTAGATCTCTCTTTAGGAATCTTCAGGGAAGTTTCTGTCTCCAAACTATGTCAGGCAACCACATGTATAAGTAGTTGGGCTGACATGTATAGAACTGCATAGAACACTGCTCATCCAGCAAAGACAAGCCTGATGAAGATGCTAAGAAATAAGCCAGGATTTCCCAACGTAGGCGATATTTCCCACTCTGGGGGGCTGGAATGATCAGGAAAAGCTGCAAAAGCAGCTTTAACCTGGATGATGGACTGTGAGGAGTAGGTTTGTTATGCCAACATGGCCACAGAAGATTGGTGGATCTGTTGTGACAGCACGGCCAATGAACACACGGGATGAACTAACTGAAGGGCAGAGATAGGAAGGGCTCAGCGAGTCCCGCTCTCTGTCTTGCTTTCGGATCTTCGGACCAGACAGCTGCCTTGTTTGTCCTGTGCCCTGACCTCCAAGCAACACTACCTATGGGACAACTAATCATGGACTGTGGAGCTGTGATTGAGGTTTCTTCAAGCCCTACATCACCACGCTCCTGGGATATACATCTCTTGAGCTGGGGACTGTTGGACTCTCATCTGGCTGACTGTTGGTGACCTGCTCTGCTGTTTGCTGCCTGTGACCAGATAGCCTGAATAGCTTGAATTGAAGAGGACCACTCAGCAGTCCTCAAGACTTGAAGGACTGCCAGTCTTCTACCTGCCTCACACAAGTGAGTTGCACCGAGCAATCTGTACTGCTTTATGGATAGTTAACTGTTTCTTTCTTATTTTATATACCTTTCTCTATATATAAATATATAAAAAGAATTACTAGTGTCCTGATTTTATTTCTCTAAGAGAACCCTGCCTGACACAAGCACAAAAGTTTTTAATTGCTAGAGGGGTGCTAGGTAATTTTTTTCTAAGGAAGAGTTCAGTAGGCCAAATAAGTTTGGGAATCTATGAAATAAGCAAAACATCTAGAAAAAATAGATGGTATCAATTCATCCTCTGAATTATGGCCACAGTTGCAAAGCCTATTGTCTACATACTTTATGGGCATCATTTTTTTCATTGCATACCTCCAGTAGAGAAAAGTAATCCTTTAGGTTATAAAGGTTCCAAGAAAACAACGGTTAAAAATGTACTTTAAATCAGTTTTCCATTATCAATATCACACCTACAAAAACCTTTCACAAGAAGCCCTGAAGGGTTACATATGGTAGCCAACTGGAATGGGTGGTGGGCAGGGCAGATGGTGATGTGTAAAGAGGGAACGGGGTCCTGACCCACCCAAGGGGAGCATATTGCTTATACCTCCACAGGGAAAGAGGAACAGAACTGAAACCTGGAGGGAATGGGGTCCTGACCCACCCAAGGGGAGCATATTGCTTATATCTCCACAGGGAAAGAGGGACAGAACTGAAACCCAGTGACACAGGATGTGAATGCAGCATGACGGCATGGACTGGGGAACCAGGGGAGGTGTCTGAGTACACAACTCCAATCCCAACTACAGGAGCAGCCGCCTCTCCACCAGGGGAGTTTGCCTTGGAGGTCAGCACTGAGGCTGCAGCTTGGGGAGTGAGAGATGTCTGACCTGAGCACATGAGAACAAATGAAGAGGGAGGAAGGGCTAATGGAGGGCATCCTGGCACTCAGAGCCAGGATGATGTTTCCACTCAGAACAGCTGATGCACAAAGAGGATCATATGGCCAGCCCCACTATGAAATATGGCTACATGCGCTGATTCAAGGCCTTTCAGAGGCAACAATGGAGAAACAGGGTCAGGATTATACCCTGTCTGATACAACCATACCATGGCAAAACACTAAGGGTGTAGAAAAGATCATGAAGTTCCTCAGGGAGTGCCAAGGATGTACTTTGGGGCCAGAGGTGTGGCACCCCATCCGAATCAACCAGGGGACACTCCTGGAGATCAATGAACAGAACTTGTAGTATTTATAGGTTTTTATATTGTTATTATTTTTTTACATATATAAGACAATGGTTTTGTTGTTATCATTATTTTATTTTCTTTGGTTGCTTTATTTTTAGGATGCCATTTTATATATATGTATATACACACACACACACATATATATATTGCTTTCTCTGCAGGTCTATCTAGATAAGATAGGCTGGACAAACAGTCTGGAGGCAAAAACGATAGGACTGATGTTCTGGGGAGACATGGGAAAAGGGGAGGAGGGGAGGAGGATGAAAGGAGGTAGTGTTGACAAGTCCTGGGATAAGGGAATAACAATTGACTCAAAATCAGAGACAAGGTGGGGTGTGAAAAGTTCGAAAGGGATTGATCAAGAGTAATGTAACAGAGAGAAAATACTGAAACCTAACTGGAGGCTGAGCATGATAGTGGGACAAGAGGAAAGTAAAAGGAAATAGAGGAAAGAACTGGGGGTAAAGGGCATTTATAGAGGTTTAAATACAGACATGTACATAGGTACATATATTTATATGTGTTGATGGGGAAATAGATCAATGAGCATATACTTATAGGGTTAGTAGTAGGGCAGCAGATGGGCATTGGACCTCCACTCAAGTACTTCCTCAGTGCAAGAACATTTTGTTCGATAAAATTTTCATTCCTTGATGCTCACCTTTCCGACATGATCACTGAAGACAAATGAGTACATAAGCAAATGTGGTGAAGAAAGCTGATGGTGCCCAGCTGTCAAAAGATATAGTGTCTGGGGTCTTAAAGACTTGAGTAAACAAGCGGCATTCCAGCTCAGAAGCAACAAAGCCCACATGGAAGAAGCACACCAGTCAGTGTGAACACGAGGTGTTGAAGGGAACTGGTGCCAGGCATCAAAGAACTAAAATTATATCATTATAATGAAGGGTGGTACAGATTGGGGACCCAAAGCCCATGAATAGGTGAATCAACATCCTCTTACAGAGGGGTTGCAGTGAGGAGGTGAGCCTGTCAGGGTTAAGTGTAGTAACAATGAAATGTGCAACTTTCCTCTAGTTCTCAAATGCTTCCTCCCACCCACTATCATGATCCCAATTCTACCAGACAAATCCAGCTAGACCAGAGGATGTACACTGGAGTCAGAAACATGGAGAATTTAGGATAGATGATCCCTCAGAACTAATGGTGGGAGTGGTGATACTGCGAGGGTGGAGGGATGGTGGAATAGAAAGGGGGAACCAACATCAGGGATCTACATATAACCTCCTCTCTGAGGCATGGACAACAGGAAATTGGATGAAGGGACACATTGGACAGAGTACAATATGAAAAAGTAATAACAATTTGTAAGTTATTAAGGGTTCATGGGAGAGGGGAAGGAGGAGGGAAGGGAAAAATGGGAAGCTGGTATTGGGGGCCTAAATGGAGGGAGGATGTTTTGAGAGTGATAATGGCAACAAGTGTGTAAATGTGGCCTGCATACAATTGATGTATGTATGGACCGTGATGGGAATTGTATTAGCCTCCAATAAAATAATTCTTAAAAAGGGAAGCAGGGGAAAGAGGAGCCTATACCAAGGGCTCAAGTGGAAAATATTTGGAAGTGAATATGGTGGCAATATGTGTACAAGTATGTTTGATATAAATGATGTATTAAATGTCATAAGAGTGCTAAGTGCCCCCAATAAAATAATTGGGAAGAAAGAAAAAAAAAAGCCCTGGTTGTGTAGTGGATTTGAAATTTGACAGGAGGTCGAAACTTAGAAAACAGATGAGGTGTGGGGCTCCTGTAAAGATTCATAGCCTTAGAAACTCAAGGGGGCATTTCCCCTCTATCCCATAGGGTCACTCTGAGTTCGAGTTGGCTCAACGGCAGTGAGAGATGGGTGAGTGAGTGAGTGCTGTCACTATCACTGAGCATAATCAAAATGGTAGCTATGCAGGAGACTTTCTACTCATGCATGGCTCATACTGTTCACTACATGCTAGGGAGAAATGCTCCTCTCTGCCTACATTCTTGTGCCTGTGACATATGTGTATTTTTATTTGGGGTTACATTATTAATTGAAGTTTTAAAAATGTAAGCAATGAACAAATTTCACACTGTTGATTCTGAAAAAGAGATACTGGGAAAATGAGCAATATCAGAAATTTTACTTTGGGAGGGAAAAAGGAAAAATTGGAACTCTCCTTAAAATAATTCAGTAAACTCTATCTCATTCCAACATGGACTTATAGAGGATTAAAACACTTTGCCATTTGAGGTTAACACTTCCTTAACATCATAACCATTGTGATGTATAATCTTGGTTGTGAAGTCAGGTACAATGTAATCATTTATTACCACTGTACCTTACATTGCACCATCTTGTTTTTAAGTTCATGTGTTTCCATTATTCTACTTTTAAAAAAACTTTTCCTAAGAATTTACATTTAAAAAATAAAACCTTTTTCTCAGCTTAAAAAAGATCTTCTACTAATGAAGGTCAATGATATACCTCACAAATAAAGTGGAATTAAACAGTAAATGAGAAAAGATCATTTAAGAACAAAATTAGGCGGAATGTTTCCACACTTACCTTATGATACACTCTATAGAAATTCAATCACCAGACAAGGGTCATATGCCTGAGTTTCAAACTTTACCCACTGAGATTTGCCCTGAGCTTCTCTCTCAGTCTGAGGCCACACAAACAGAAAGGCCCAACAGAAAAATCATTTCAGAGACAGAAGCTAAGTTGTGCTCAAAGGAAAGTATATTTGTATATAATGGTATGATCTTATCTGTTGCTGCTACCATCTTCAACCTGTACAGGTGACTTTACTCCCTTTCTCCCTCTTAAATAATATCCCTTAAAACTGCTGTATTGGGAGTATAGTAATTTGTTTCCTTTTTAGATTGTGACTGCTAACTATTTTTATGAATAAATAATTTATCTCATATATTTTTCCAGGCTACATATAACACATATATTCATACGTACACATATTCTGGAAAGACAGAAATTGGGAGAAAAAAAACAATTTACAACATGAATACTCTCACCAGCTTAATCTAAGCACTGCTAAGATTTTGATCCTTTAGCTAGTCCCGTTCAGCCTTTATTCTACATAGATTAGATTCTGTACTTTTTTAATATACAACAGTGGTTATGTTGTATCATAGTTTGAAAATTCACTTGAGTTGTCTAACAATTCTTTTTAATTTGTTACTAATTGGAAGTTAATATATATTATTGTATAGTTCAGTGACATCAAGCAAAATTGTACAATTGCTACGATGATCAATTTACAAACTTTCTTTTTCATCCTGGACTCCTTGACATCATCTCTTCTTTAATTGCCACCCCCCCAAAACACAGTATCCCACCTCAGAACCCCCAATCCACTTGTTATCCCTATAGGTTCATCATTCCTGGGTTTCATATACCAAAACACAGAAAAACAACTCTAAGAGAGTGACTTCCATAAGGGCATATACATGTGTAAATACATATATGATGGTAGGGAACTAAATCTATATGCATATATTTATAGATAGAATATTAGGGTAACAGATGGACATCGGGCCTCCAGTCAAGTACGCCCTCAACTCAGCACTTTGTTCTATTATCCTGGCCTTTAATGCTCACCTTCCCGACATGATGACTGAAGACAACATGGTGCATAAGCAAATGTGATGAAGAAAGCTGATGGTGCTGGGAAATCAAAAGATACAGCATCTGAAGTCTTAAAGGCTTGAAGTTAAACAAGCAGCCATCTAGCTGAGAAGCACCGAAGCCCACATGGAAGAAGCACACCAGCCTGTGTGATCACGAGATGTCGAAGGGATCAGGTATCAGGCATCAAAGAACAAAAAATCAAATCATTGTGAATGAGAGGGAGTGCGGAGCGGTTACCCAAGTCTCATCCATAGGCAACTGGACATCCCCTTACAGAAGGGTCATGGGGAAGAGATGAGCCAGTCAGTATGTAGTGTAGCAATGATGACACATACAACTTTCCTTCAGTTCCTAAATGCTTCCTCTCCCCGCCCCCCAGTTTCCACCCCCCACCCTCCCACCCCCAGTAGCATGATCCCAATTCTACCTTACAAATCCGGCTAGACCAGAGGATGTACAAATAGGAACTGAACACTTAGGGAAGCCAGGACAGATGATCCCTTCAGAACCAGAGCTGAGAGTGGCGATACTAGGAGGGTGGAGGGAGGGTGCAGTAGAAAGGAGGAATGATTACAAGGATCTACATATAATCTCCTCCCTGGGGGATGGAAAACAGACATCACACAGTGAAAGATATAACAAAATAATAATAATTTATAAATTACCAAGGGTTCATGGGAGAGAAAAGAGGAAAAATGAGGAGCTGATACCAAGGACTCAAGTAAAAAGCAATTGTTTTGAGGATGATGAGGGCAACAGATGTACAAATGTGCTTGACACAATGGATGTATGTATGGGTTGTGATAAGATTTGTCCAAGCCCCAAATAAAAATTTTTTAAAAAGAAGTTGACCTCCAATGATATAACACCTCTGAGATACACCCTCATATGAACAAGCATAAACACAATATAACAAAACAACATAAAAAGCAAACAGAGAAAATATTGAAAACCAGATCAGGTCCAGCAAGCCTGAGATTGGGAACCACATGACAACGTTTTAACTGTTCGAGTCAGATTTATGCCTTTTATCTGCTACACTCATCTCTCTATTCAACTGTGTTTAGTGACCACTCTCCTCCCTCCCTCCATTGTGGACAGAGGGAGTTCAGCAGTGACTACTTCCGATGTAGTTCCCACAGATGAATATTGGGTTCCCACTGTCATTCGTGGGCTTCTGCAAACTGGACTCTCACAATTTAGGGTCTTACATTATGATTTTCAGATGTGCTGAACTCTGCGATTTCCCCAAATGTGGGAAACTCGACTGCATAATTTGTGGTAGTGGAGGAACTGCGTTCGCACTCTCCTGATTTTAAAAAAAAAATAAAGAAAGAAAAAAGTAGGAAAAAAACTCGTGATCTCATTTGCTCCTTTTTTTCCCAAAAACCACTTTATTAGGAGTTAATAAAGATACCTTATCACTCCATAGTTCAGTCACATCAAGCAGTATTGAATAATTACTACCACAATCAGTTTCAAACATGTTTGTTCCTTCCTGAACTTCTTGATATAAGTTCCCCTCCATGTCCCCACCTCCTCCACCATACCCTCAAGGAACACCTTCTTCTACTTGGTATCTGCGTAGGTTCACCAATCCTGGCTTTCATATACGAAAAACAGCAAAAACACCTAACAAAGACTCAAGGCTACCCACAATGACAAAATACATCAGAGATAAACCCCAGTGTGTATGTGTGTGTGTGTGTGTGTAAAAGATGAAGACCAAGTGTATCAGAAGGGAGATCAAGTGACAAGATTTTAATTACTCACATGAGGTTTATCATTTTAATTCACTACGGTCAGTTTTCCAACACTCTGTGAGGTAACCAGTTTCTTCCCATTTCTCTATTATGGTTAGAGGGAAATCACCAGAGGTTTATTTCCTGCATACCTCTTGCAAATGTATCTTGGACTTCCACTGTCATCCATAGACATCTACAAACCAAAATCTCACAATTTAAACTCTGATACTATTCCCTCCTTCAGATTGGGATTATATAATTCACAATTCTTGGGTCATAGATGTTGGTATGCTTCTTCCATGTAGACTTAGTTAACATCAAACTTAGTTGACTGCAAGCCTATCAGACCCCAGATACTATTCTATCTGATAGCCGGGCACCATCTTACTTTTGTTTGCTTCCTTCAAGAGTGTGAACATTAATCAGGGCCTTGTCATCAGAACTAATTGTTCCTAAATTGGAGCTAATATTTCTTATAGCTCTTTTAACGATCCATACATCAATTGTATCAAGGACATATGTTGCCATCACTATTTTCTAGACATTTATTTTCTATTGAGCCCTTGGTGTCAACTACTCTTCCCTAAATTATTATTATTTTCATATTTTACACTGAATGCTACCTCCTTTTCTACAGTTTCTGTTCTTCTTCCCCATGTGTGTGGGGATGGGGGGCAGCGCGAGGGGGTTACATTATGTGTTGATCATCACAATCGGTTCTCTTCTTCTCACCTTCCCCCTGCCTTTCTGGCATCACTACTCCCATTCCTGGTTCTGGAGTCCATGTGTCATTTGCTCTTATCTCTTATCTGTACCTATGCACATAATCAGGTCTAGCCTGAAAAGGGAGTCCTATGGTCATGTCCAAGGGGCATGAGGGAGCATCAAGGAACCAGAGATGTATTGTGTGTTTCATCAGTTCTTTAGTAAACCCTGATTGACTCATCCATTCCTGGTGAGCCCTCTGTGAGGGGCAGTTCCATTGGGTACAGATGGGTTTCCGATCTCTGCTCCAACCTCCCTCGTTCTCAACAGGTTTTGTTTATTTCTTTCTTTGTTTTTTTGCTTATTTGTTTGGGGGTCTTCTGATGCCTGTTACCCAGTTCCGGTACACCTCATGACTACACAGGCTGTTGTGCTTCCTCCATGGGGGCTTATTGCTTCTCTGCAAGATGGCCGCTTATTTAACTTTAAGCCTTTAAGACCCCAGAGGCTGTATCTTTTGATAACTCGGCACCATCAGCTTTCTTCACCACATTTGCTCCTGTACCCATTTTGTCTTCAGCAATTGTGCAGGGAGGGTGAGCATCACAGAATGCTAGTGTCTTAAAACAAAGTGTTCTTGCCTTGACAGAGGGCATGGGCAGAGGCCAAAGTCTGACCACAACCTCAGGGTATTGCCATATAAATATATGTACATGGGTCAGTACCTCTACTTTTATGAATAAATGTATTAACATATGCACACCTATGCTAACATATCTATCCATAGCTTTATCTTCCTATATCGTTCCTCTGTTTCCTTTCACCTTCCTCCTGGATGTGAGGCCAAAATTCATGCCTGGATTTCTTTTTTATCTGTCTCTGGCTCCCCTTAGAAAGTTCCTTGTTAATTGATGGTAGAGAATCTTATGAATCATTTCCTAGAGCATAAGGACCTTCTGTCAGCCCACAGTTCTAATTTTTAAAACAGTTGAGAAAGAGAAGCTGAGCCAATATTGGCTAACTACATATCTCAATACCTGAACTATTCACTTGTACAGATAAACTCTTAAGTGGTAGACGCTATTTACCTCAACAATGAAAGAGATTGTCAAATAAAGGTAACAACAATATTCGCTGACAATGTCAATCACAAGTATGCCAGAATAACACATATTTTAAAACAGCAAGTGGGACACATTGATGTACTCAGTCAACGTCTATTCACCTACCAACAGGTCAACACTCTTGGTATAGCTGTTTTCTGCTTCTTCCCACACTATGTAATTTCAGTTTTAAATCCTTAGGCTAAGGGTGTGCTTGAGGTAAAGTCTAACTTACTGAGCATTACACGTAAACATTATTCCAATGAGATGGAATAAACAAATAATCAAAACAACCTTTTGATGTTTTGGAAGTTTCCAAATGTTTACAATTAGTGTGTTGTTGGCTGTTGTTGCTGTTGTTATTGTTAAGTGCTATTGAGTCAGTTCCAACTCACAGCAGTCCTACATCCAAGAGAATAAACCCTTCCTGTCCTATGCCAGACTCCCAATTGTTTCAGCCTGTTGTTGCAGCCACTGCATAAATTAATTGCATCAAGGATCTCTTGCTTTTTCACTGCCCTTCTACAATTATTAGTCACATGAAATTAATATTCCTCTTGTATAAAATGCTTTCTATGATTTAAATATAGGAATAACAAAGGAAATATTATCGTTTATTGGTGAAGCTATAGATATACATTGCTAAATTACTTGAAAAATTGCTCTAAAAATTTTAAGTACCTCAATAGTATAGTCGAGTAACTATCTAGCACTGAATATTCTTCATAATATTATAAGAAGTACCACTTCACCTGTGAGAAAAGGTTAACTAATTAGGGGCCTCGTGCCATTTGGGAGATGACTTTATAAAAAGCTTTTCAGGATCAAATATACTTCTTGTACAATTGTCACAGCATCTCTGTGAAACACAACATATACATGTGTACCTCCATCTCAGTGGTGAGGAAAATGAGGCCAGCAAGCTTAAGAAATATGGTCAGTCGTGTGGTTAGTAGCACATTGTGAGCTGAATCCAGAACTCCCAGATACCTCTTCTTTCCACTACAGTTGCCAGAACAGCAGGTGGTCTACATTTTTTAAATCCACCTGGATTGACGACCTACAATGAAATACTGAGATGAGGTGCACAGCCTCATCCACTTTCCGTGAGAAAGTGACAGTAAAGAAATCAGCCATTGTGCTGACATTGTCTGCTATATTGTCTATCATTGCTGACACACTAATACTTCTATAACGTCAAAACCAAAACATAAAACTATAAGAATACTATTAAACAGAATAAGTATAAACTATAGAATATAATCAGTAGACATAGTTGGATGGTACCTTTTGATTTAACTAGACATACTTAAACTTCAAAGAAAGTTTTATTTTATGTGGCATTCATTTTTTCTCAAATGTTTCTTGAAAAATCAAGAGCAAAATGGTTATAAAACTAAGAATAGGCTTAGCAATTAACATGTATATATTTGTCAAAAATAGTTACCTGATTATCATATTTAAGAGACTGTGTCCCAACCAAAAACCGAATGGCATCTGTTTCTGCAGTTTGAGGTGTTAAAGCACGTGCCTGCAGGAGGAGGGGGGAAATCCATAAACATTTATGAAGCTAGGCTTAATACATACAGATCAAAAGGCAGTTTATCTCCTCTACTATTGATGCAGTATAAATTAGTACAAAGTTTCTGGAAGGCAAATTAGAAATATGTGTCAAAACTCCTGCAAGTTTTTTTAACACAATTCCACTTCAAAATTGTAAATGGGTACAAAAATTCAGCAACAAAAATGTAAATTTTTTATATTTTGATGGGTTAAATATCACTATATTCTTCTATAGGAATTAACTGGTTAAATAATTCTAATTCAACAGGAGGTAGGAAAATGGCATCTAGCAACAGGATTGATGATTTACACCAATTCTTCTACAGAGGAAAACCAGAAAAACTAGACAAAATACTCCACATCTGTTTAATGTTCTCAGAGAACTATAGGCAATAAAACGCAAAATGTGGTGAGAAGCATAGTGAGAGGAATGCAATCCTCGCTTCCTTCACGTACCAGCACTTGTCAACTAAGAATGCAGCGAAGAGGCTGATCCTGAGGCCCATTTTGACAGATGTGTGGTGCTGTGGGTTAAAAAGCAAGGTGCAGGAACCACCGAGAATACAAGGAAGGTAAGTGTGCTACGCCTTCTGTAGCATTCCAAATAATGCTAGGAATAAAAGTCATCAAATTTCACTAAAAATCCCCGCTCAACTCATCCCAATCCTTAACTGGATTTTAGGCGCTCGGGCGACCTGGGGTTGCTTGTCCTCAATAAAAGTCTTTCAAAAAAAGTCTTTCAAAGAAAGATAGTATCCAAAATTCCTACGATTTTTCACGACAAAGTCTAACACTCAATTAAAAATGACCAATTGAACAATGAGACAAGATCATATGACCAAAAATATCCTTATGTTTATCCCTGAAAACTGAATATGGTATCTTACATGGCAATGGGTCTTTGCAGATCAGATGAAGGACACTGAATTGGGATGATCTAATCACAGGGGTCCTTAGAATTCGAGACTTTATTGGCCCAGATCAGAGAAAGGTGTGACTAGAGAAAAGAAAACAGGAGAGGTGATAACATGAGGGAAACAGCCAGTCACAAAGGAGTCTGACAGTCAACACTGGCTTCAAACAAGCGATGAGGAGGTCCAGGACTCAAGTAAAACAGGCATCTCTATGAGCAAGAAGTCACAAGAAATGAACTCCCCTCTGGTGTTCATGTGGGAACAAAGCCCTGCCAATGCTGTGACTTTAGCCTCATAAGACTCAAGTGGGGCTTCTAGATTACCAAACTGTAAAGTCATAAGTGCATTATGTAAGTCACTAAGTTGCTGGTGATTTGTTGAGATCACAGTAAAAAACTAATGTATCACCTCCTGCAGTTTCATTAAATATAGCCACTCTGTCACATTTTTTTCTTCTTCATTATGAAGCTAGAGTTAAGTTTGGCTTTTTTCCCCCTTATCTTATCAAGTCTAATTCTTGAATTTCTTTTTCCCAATTAACAGTTGTCCTGACCACTAAGTCCATCTGATTTTGATTTGGTTTCCCCACTGAAGGAAAACAACAAGCTTTCCTGGTTCTTTGGTGCAAGAGAAAAAAAAAAAGTTTGGTGTATCAATTTTATCCACTGTTCTTAGAAAACACAAATATGTTCTACATATGCTCCCAATCTTGCCCCAAAGAATAAGTGGCATGTACAAGATCAAATTCTAAAGTGCATTTTAATAAAACCCTAGAAACACATGTCTAGAACAGTATTTACATTATTAGACATTTGGAGAATTATATATGTGTGTGTGTTCATATATATGTATTTGAATCAAATTATATAGTGTTTTATATATATTTGAATCAAACTATATAAAGTGTTTTTAATGTTTCCAGCACCAGTATTTCTAAATTCCCTTTTTTGCAAAATTTGGCTCGTCAACTTTTGGTGTCTTAAACCTCTTTGCAAACCTTCTGCCAAAAAATGTTCTTATATATGTATAATTTTATGTACACTCTCAGTAAGTTCACAGAACCTCTAAACCCTATCCAATTTAAACACCCTTAAGCTTAGAGAAAAATTATTTTGATAAGAA
This sequence comes from Nesogale talazaci, assembly GCA_004026705.1. NCBI lineage: Eukaryota > Metazoa > Chordata > Mammalia > Afrosoricida > Tenrecidae > Nesogale > Nesogale talazaci. The sequence continues at coordinate 53,670 of PVJH01006029.1, forward strand.
AGAATCTAAGCCATTGCTGAATGACAAAAACCCCACTGCTCAGAAAGCTGACCCTCAGATCAATGCAGAGGGCAAGTTCTCCTTACAAATAAGAATACTATACCTTTCAATATGTTGCCTGCCAGATGATAAAAGTCTGAAATTCCCCCAAAGAATAAGACCCAAGAATGAACTTTTTGGAGAGGGAATAATGGTTTTTCTATATTTCAAGTCAATAATTATTTTACTATGTAATCCTTGCACTGTAGTAGATTCTATGAAGGATGTAAAAGAAGTATGACATAGCTTTTACCCCCAAGAAACTTGCACTTTCACTAGAGAGAGGAGACAAAGAGCAAAATAAATAAATAAATAAATAAAGACAAGGCAGTACAGGTAGTTCCCAGGTTGTGTTCAATGTCCACCTTACAAACAACCAAGAAGGTGGTGACGAACCAATGCTCATAGAGCCTATTATATTACAAATTCAAGGCATATATAATAGTTTCTAATAACAAGTGGGTGCCACTTTACAGTGATATTAAAACATTTATTCTTGTTGTTGTTGTTGTTACTGTATTGGGAAGGGATGAGCTTAAAAAAGCTCATGGAGAAATTCTTTATCTTTTTTACCTATTTTCTATTTTATTGATAGCTCTTACAGATATTATAACAATTCATAGTTCTATTAGATTAAGCATAATTGTACAATTGCTGCCACCATAATTTTCAAAGCATTTTCTTTCTTCTTGCACCCTTGATATCAGTTCCCCTTTACTTCCCCACCTCCCCCATCTACCTCCAGGAACCCTTGTTATTAGGTTAAATATTATTTTTTGGCCATATTTTATACCATCCAATGTATCTATTCACATACCATTCTGTTATTTGTTCCCTTTGAGTGGGGTTATATAGTTACTGTTGCTATCAGCCCCTCACTTCCCACTCTTTTTGTACCTTCAGGGAATCATTCCTCCCTCTATTATTTCTGAAGGGTTTGTCTAACATGGATTTCATGCACTGAACACAATTATACAAATGAACATGCACAAGTCTGACAGGATTAATGCGGTCAAACTTGACCATAACAGTAGGAGGGGGAAATATGAAAGAACTAGAGGAAAGCTATGTTTCAACACTGCTGTACTGCACCCAAGATACATCATCCCTCCTGTGTGGCCCTTCTGTGAGGAACTGTCCAATTATCTTCCAGGTAGTTTGGGGGTCTCTCTCCACTTTGCCTATGCTCCTTCGTGTCAATTTGGTTGCTTGTTTTTGAACTTCTGATTCCTATTCCCGTCAACACCTCATGATCACAGACTGGTGTGCTTCTTCCATAATAGCTTTGTTGCTTCCCTGCTAGATGGCTTTTTGTTTAACTTCAAGTCTTTAAGATCCCAGATGTTCTTTTACTAGCTGAGCACCATCAGCTTTCTTCACCACATTTGCTTATGTACCCAATTTGTCTTCAGCAGTCCTAATGGGTAGGTATCGTACATTGCTCATGGACAAATTTCATTGTCATTTAATTTCTTTCTATGAACTTTTGGCAACTCCTCATTTTATGTTTCAGGTACTTTAGTATGTACAATGGTTTCTTTTGGGGGAGGGGAAGCATCACTGCCTCTGGTGGTCATGGGCGCTACCCAGTGCCACTCCTGAGAGCCGCCATTGGATTTGAAGCACCAAGCCCTCGGACTGCAGTCCCGAACTCAACCACTTATGCCACCGGGGCTCAGCCCCAATTGTTTCTTTTTTATAGATAGAAAGGTATACTATATACTAAGATAAACAATTGACCAATATTAGAAATGAACTGTATCCAACTGTCAGATTTCTGTATAAATAGGACTTAAATAATAAACGACACCTCCTATAAACAGGAAAGATGTGTCAGTCCTCAGAAATAAATAAATATGACTTAAAGATAGACTTAGGAACAGAACTCAATAATAATTAAAACACTGCCAGATATGATTGAGTAGCAAAAATACAGGACAAAAATCGCACAAATAAACATTTATCAAAAAGTAGCAACAACATTCAATGATGCTCACCTTCCCGACACGATCACTGAAGACAAATGTGTGCATAAGCAAAAGTGGTAAAGAAAGCTGATCATGCCCGGCTATCAAAACATACAGTGTCAGGGTTCTTAAAGGCTTAAAGATAAACAAGTAGCCCTCTAGCTCAGAAGCAACCAAGTCCACATGGAAGACCCACCAGGGCAGTGATGCCACACACAAAGTCCACATGGGAGAAGCACACCAACCTGTGTGACCATGAGGTATTGAAGGGATCAGGTATCAGGTATCAAAGAACTAAAAATTTTATCATTATACATTAAGGGGGAGTGCAGATTGGGGACCCTCAAGTCCATCTGTAGGTGAAGCGACATCCCCTTACAGAAGGGGTCACGGGAAGGAGACAAGCCAGTCAAGGTACAGTGTAGCAACAATGAAATATGCAACTTTCCCCTATCTCTTCGATGCTTCCTTCTCCCACCCCACCCCCCATCATGATCCCAATTCTACCTTACAAATCCAGCTAGGCAAGGGGATGTATATTGGTACAGATAGGAACTGGAAACATGGAGAATCCGCAACAGATGATCCCTTCAGGACCAGGGGTGAGAATGGCAATACCAGGAGGATGGAGGGGCAGTGGAGTAGAAAGGGGTAACTGATTACAAGATCTACATATAACCTCCTCCCTGGGGTATGGGCAGCAGGGAAGTCGGTAAAGAGAGACATCAGACAGTGTATGATATGACAAGGTAATAATTTATAAATTATCAAGGGTTCATGAGGGAGGGGTGAGCGGGAAAAAAGAGGAAAATGAGGAGCTAATACCAAGGGCTTAAGAAGAAAGAAAATTTTAAAGAATAATGATGGCAACAAATGTGTAAATGTGGTTTGCATACAATAGATGAATATATTGATTGTGATAAGAGTTGTTTGAATCCCCAATAAAATGATTAAAAAAAAACAGCTACAAACTCAATTTACACTTTAAAAAAAATTTTTTTTTATTTTGGGGGCATCACTGCCCTGGTGGGAGTAGGAAGCCCAGCCTTGCTACTGGAGAGGTGCTGCTGGATTTGAACCACCAAACCTGTGGGCCACAGTCCCTCACATAACCACTACGCCACCGGGACTGAGCCCAATTTTACACTTTTAAATAGAGGGAAAGCAAAAATAAATTGTGCTTGTGATGTTACCCTAAAAGAAAATCCAAAGATGGAGAAACTAGTTGAGGGACAATGATGAACCTACATCCAATTTGTTTTTTTCTGAAATTTATAGTGTTAAGAATTGAATACCTGAAAAAGAATAATGGTAAAAAGGAAAGAAAAAAAACTGTCTAAACAGATCATCTGTTTCAGAGCAAAGCAGCTACAGATTCAGAAAGCCATTACAAATTTGGAACTCACACAAGAAAAAAAGACACTTCTTTAAAAAGAAAAATAGAAGAGGGGAATTGTTCCCATAATAAAGTATAAAACACATCTTTAAAAACTGAAGTGAAGTTTCTTACAAGCTTAAGATCTTTCCAGATATGATTGAGGAAAACTACAAAAATTATTTAATAGGCCATTTTGGAGCCAGATTGATGTGTGCAACTTTGCTTCAATTACGTGAATGATAAAATCACCTTTCCAAGTCTAATCATAATGGTTTTACAGATGTCCTGACTTGGCATTAGGTGCTATCAAATTGGTTCCAACCCATAGCAACCCTTTCACAACGGAATGACACACTACCCATCCCGCAGAGTCCTCAAGGCTATTGTCATGTGGGAACTCATTAGTGCAGCCCCTGGGCCAAGCCATTTTGTCAAGGCCTTTCCTCTTTTTCTGCTGCTCCGCCACTTTACCAAGCCTATGTCCTTCTCCAAGGAGGGGTCTCTCCTAACAACATGTCTAACTGCCATACTATAACAAGATACAATTATATAGTAAATGTCCTAACTACCTGATTATAAGATCAGATTTTTCTTATGTGGTGGTCACAAAATATTTCCCTATATCTTATCTTGGTTCTTTCTCATATTCAATGAAGTAGGTAGACATGAAGATAATATGGTTATCGCTACCCTCCCTTTAGCCATATGATAACTGAGAACGAGATAGGTTCAGTGATTTGGCACTGTCATCCTGCTACAAGGACTCATCTCCAGGAAAAGAACCCAGGCTCCGATCACAACTCCAGTTTTCTTTCCATAGTCATAAAACAGAGTAGACAATGATGTGAGCGACGTTAAGACATAAAACCAGAAAGAAAGAAATCGCTGCTGATTCAGTCCTGTCTGAAAAGAAGAACTGTATCCTATTAGGTACCAGGCATCAAAGAACAAAATATCAAAATATCAAATCATTGTGAATGGGGAGAATGTGGAGTGGGATCCAGGACCCATCTGTAGGCAACTGGACATCCCCATACAGAGGAGTCGTGGGGAGGAGAGGACCAGTCAGGTTGCAGTGTAGCAATGATGAAAGTTGCAACTTTCCTCTAGTTCCTAAATGCTTCCTTCCCAGTCCCCCATTTTCATGATCCCAGTTTTCCCTTATAAATTCGGCTAGACCAGAGGAACAGATAGGAACTAGAAACACAGGGAATCCACAAGAGATGATCCCTTCAAGGCCAGTGCTAACAGTGGCTATACCAGGAGGATGGAGAGAGGGTGGGATAGAAAGAGGAAACCAATTACAAGGATCTATATATAAACTCCTCCATGCAGGATGGGCAACAGTAAAGTGGGTGAAGGGAGACAACATCGGTCAGTGTAAGACATGACAAAATAATAATTATAAATTATCAAGAGTTCATGAGGGAGGGGGGAGCAAGGAAGTAGGGGAAAAATGAGGAGCTGATACCGAAGGCTCAAGTAGAAAGCAAATGTTTTGAGAATGATGATGACAACAAATGTACAAGTGTGCTTGACACAATGATGGATGGATGGCTTGTGCTGAGTTGTATGAGACATACACACCCCAAAAAGATGTAAATACTCACATAAAGTAGGTATGTATATATTATGATTAGAGCTTTATGAGCCCCCAATAAAATGATAAAAAAAAAAAGATCTGTATCCTGAGTTAAATCTGTACCATCCACCACGTAGAGCTTAATAATGAATTGTAGCCTGTTACTTTCCTAATAAACCACATGATCTTGCATATGAGCTGTGAGTTGTGTGATTATTGCAATGTAGTCAACAGAGAAGAAAAATGTGTGGCGAGAAAGATGCCTAGTGTTAGAACTGGTGAAAAGATTGAGGAGTGGAGATACTTCTGACCTCAGAGGAATCAGTTCTGAACTTACAGTGGCTTTCTCATCTCCTGCTGGTGCTGGGCAAAGTTCACCACCATTGCCTTTCACATGTTTAGAAAATGGATTTCTACTGACTATTTAAAAGATTAGTGAAAAATTTCCAAATTTCACTTACATTACAACTGACTTTTGGAGAAATATTTACAATACAAATTGAAATGCTTAATAAAAAGAAGCTTATAATATTTGAATAATATAACAATTTTCAATAAAATTAAATTACTTAAATTTACCACTGTTAAAATGAAGTAGTTTAGTGAATGAGTAGGGAAAAAAAACAAATTAATTTATAGGGTCACTGTTACTACAAATTATGTAAAATAATTCTCCCTTACAGAAAAAAAAAAAATCCTCCGGCTCACCTACACAATACAAAGATATTGTTTCTTGGCATAGCTGACCACTCCATGCGGACACATCTGAATAGTGGCGAGGTGAGTTACATGTTTGAAGCAAGAGGAAACATCAAACTTATGGTGAAGCTTGGACAGAAGAATGGTGAAATCATTTTACTACAAGTTTATGAGGCCAATGTTCCAAAGCACCTCACAGATCGATAACTCATTTTAAAGCCAAGATAACGCTGAAGAAGCCCACAGAAGCAAACCATCAAGTTTTGAGGAAAAAACAATCTTGTCTGTGCCCTAGCTGAAGAGGACCAATGGTTAACAGCAGAAAACAGCCACACACATCTCAATTGGTTCAGCTTACACAAAACTGGCTGAAAAAGTAGAGCTGAATAAATTTTCTGCTCAATGAGTGCCAAAACCATTGTTTCTGCAGACAAAAGCAGATCCTTGAATGGAAACTTTAAACAATTGAGATCAATATCAATATCCTGATGCGGTTTTTTGAAGAACTGGAACAAGGGATGAAACATGACTATACCAGTACAAGCCTAAAGACAAAGCCCAAACACGGCAATGGCTCCCAAGAGAGGGAAGGGGTCCCAGCCTAAACAAAAGGCAATGACAATGTTTTGGAGGATGCTCACAGCATTTTGCTTGCTGACTTTCAGGGGACCAAAGAATGAGAAGCTTTGCTTATTGTGAGCGTGGTTGAGAAAGTTTGCCAAAGCAATAGCAGAAAAACACTTGCAAAGCTGCACTAGAAAGTCCTGCTCTCATATCAAGGTGACTGAGGTGGGAGTGTGGAGTGGAGACTCACAGATCGCCCCCTTATGGAAGGGTCACAAGGAAGAGACAAGCCAGTAAGGGTGTACTATAGCAACGAAGCAGCATATCATTTTCCTCTAGTTCTTTAATGTTTCCTCCCCCACACTATCATGACCCCAATTCTACCTTACCAATCCAGCTAGAGCATGTACATGCGCACAGATAAGAGCTGGAAACAGGGAATCCAGGACAGATAAACCCCTCAGGACCAATAATGAGAGTAGTGATACCCGAAGAGGGAGGGAGAGGCGGGGGAGAAAAGGGGAACCAATCACAATGATCTACATATAAGCACCTCCCAGGAGGACAGACAACAGAAAAGTGGGTGAAGGGAGCCATCGGTCAGAGTAAAGCATGAAAAACTAATAATGTATAAATTACCAAGGGTTCATGAGGGAGGTAAGGCGGGGGAGGAAGGGAAAAAATGAGGAGCTGCTACCAAGGGCTCAAGTAGAAAGGAAATGTTTTGAAAACGATGATGGCAACAAATGTACAAATGTGCTTGACACAATGGGTGTATGTAGGGATTGTGATAAAAGCTGTACAAGCTCTCAATAAAATGATTTTTTAAATAAAATAATTTAAAAAATAGAAAGTCCTTCTAAGCTACAACAATGCTCCCACTTATTCTTCTCATCCCAAAAAAGGGTATTTTGTGAGCTTTTCAATTGAAACTCATTAGGCATCCTCTTTATAATCATGATTTGTCTTTTTGTGTTTTAATCATTTCTGATTGGTTCTTTTTTACTTATTTTGTTTTCTATCATTTAAAAAATCTTTTTGTTGCTGCTGTTTCTTTGTCATTTTTAAGTTTATTATTAATTGGGAGATAATACCAAGCCATAGTTCAATCACATCAAGCAATATTGTACAACTGCTACCACAACCTATTTCCAAACACTGTTTTCTTTCCTGGACTCTTTGACATCATCTCCCTTTTCTTCCCCCACCACCCGTCCACCTGTCCACCCGTCCCACCCTCCCCCCAAAACCTTTATTCTTGCTCTCCCTAAAGGTTCATCAATCCTGAATATCATACACCAAAAAATGGGAAAACCTATAACACAACTTCAGAGGGTGAGCTCCAATGACATAACACCTCTGAGATATATCCTACTATGGCCAAATAAAAGTACAGAAAATGGTTTTAAAAAAAAAAAACAGATCAGGTCCAGCATGCATCAGAGGGGAGAATCAACTGACAAGGTTTTAACTGTTCAAATCAGATTTATCTCTTTTTCTTCAGTTAATAATGTATGTATATTTCTAAAAGGTTACAGTGGCACAGTTAATACATAGGACCTTCATTTATTTAGAATTGAACTTAATGCCTAGTATTGTCATGTACAAAAGTGTCTTATCTTCTTAAACAAACAAATCATTTCCCAGGAACTTTTTGAAGACCTTTCAAAAAAAATCCATGACATTGCAGGAACACAATTCAATCCATGAAAGCACCAACAGTCAACCTCTTCAAAAACGGAGACCCAATTAGGAGAAAACCAGCCTTCACTGCCATGAAGTCAATTCCAACTTACCAATAACTGCCCAATAAATTCCAAACTGTTGGTATAGAAGTCAAGAAACTCATCCTTGTTCTAATCAAAACATAATTATCCCTTAAATTTTTACATCCAATGGCATTTATTGCAAACTTCAGTATTTCAACTAATCAACTAATCGGCATACAATAGATCAACGCATCCAAAATTCTATAAAAACATGTTATGGAGAGACCATGAAGGTAATTAGTGTTAGCAGAAGATACACACTTTACACAGTACACACATGCCCTGGAAATGTGTATCTACTCATATAGGCACTTTGTGTACATCCCCAAGTGCACATTGCTCTCAGAATACAAAATAACATAGTGATCACGAGACTTTGATGCCTAACTATATTAGACTATAGTTGATGCTTTGGATGCCTAACTATATTAGAATCCCTGGTCATTTACAAGCTAAATGGCCTTGGCAGGTAATTCGTCTCTCCATGTGTCCGTTTCTTCATGTGTAAAATAGGAATAATATCTAATAAACATAACTGCTGAATTACAGTCAATGATATATTGGTACGGTACCTGGCACACAGTATGTGCATGTTCCACAAGAATCATGCATATGCACTGTAGAATTGTTCCCCCTTCAGTTTGTCCTTTGGGAAGCTGATCTCCAGGACTTTTCAGAGCTATCTCTTGAAGCACCTCAGAATGGATTCAATTTGCCAATAAGTGGGCTCTATTAAGGCACCCTCAATCTTTTACCTGGGTGAGAGCCAGCTGTCAAGTCCTGTAACACAGTTTGTCATATGACACATACTGCCTTACATGAAATTTATTTAAAAGTTTTCATTATAATTAGAGTGTTTACTACATGCCAGGCACTGTTCTAAATGCCTAAAAGAAATGTATTGACTCATTTAATTTTTGCAACATCCATAATGGATATACGCATATTACAACTTCCTCATATTATCAGCAAGAAAACTGTGACTAAGGTCACAGTATTTAACCTCAGAAGTCATAACAAAATCTGTGCTTTTAATACTATTGCCTGACTGACTAAATAACTTGAAAGCAAAAAACATCGATTGCTAACATATTTACTGCATACAATTCTGTTGCAGATACATCAGAAGTTACTATGAACAAAGGCATTGGTGGGAAAACAGATGACCCTAGAATGAAGTGTTTGGTTTCGCTAATAATATTGCATCCATGTTAATTTCTAACTTTTGATAAATGTAACACGATTATGTAAAATTACCGTCAGGGGAAGCTGGGTGAAGAGGATACAAGAATGTTTTGCTTATCTTTGCAAGTGTTCTGGGCATTTAAAATATATCAAAAATTAAACAATCTTTTTTAAAAAAATACGCTGTCTGACTTGATGAACTATAAATCTAGAGCAGAAAAAAAAGTTGGAGAGATTAAAAAAAAAAAGCATACGGAGGTGCCTGTTCAGTGTTATGTTAGAACACCTTTTAGAATACTGTAAAAAGGAAGGAGGAGAGGCAAGCGTGGTGGGGGAAACCTCTTAGCCTGCAAGTTGGGAATTCAGAGAAAGCGAGCGCCCGGGGCAGAGCTGTCGGGAATGACGGTGGGACAGTGATTTGCAAACCTTGAAACCCGTCGGGCGTGACTGACTGTAACCTGCGGGGGCAGAGCGGTACCTGCTCTCTCCCACGCAAACAACCCACCTGGAACTCAAGTCCGTAGATCACTGGCGCATCGTCCTCCATGCTGCTGCCCAAGTTCACACAACTAAGACTTCGCCTCCAAAATCAGGCGTTCCCTCGGCAACCATTCATTCCCTCCACTTTCGGCTTCCTCTCCCTCAGGCTTGTAAACGCTTCCAAATTTGGGAGGACTCTTGGCCCACAGTGGTATCCGTAGAGCCTCACTTCCTGTATTTCCTTGACGTGTCCGATTACACTCTCCACCAGCGACCAATGGTAGCAGAGCGAGGGTACTGCGCAGGCCCACTTCAGCGCCGCTCCCGGCTTTCCGCTCCGAGGGGACTGGAATCCGGCGAGCGGTGAGCGGCCGAGCGTCGGCTGCGGGTGGGCGCTCGGCCTTGGCTGCGACGGCCGCTGCTCCGGGGCCCGGCAGGCGGGAGACGGCCTTCTGTGCCGCTCCCTGAATATCGACGGCCCCTAGTTCTTACGCGTGTTAAACCACCATATTCCAATATTACTTCGGTGAAGCGTCCCCAGCACCACCAACCTAGAAATAATAAGCATTCACTTTAGTGCTGTGATGACTAATGTATTATCATATTGTTACTAAGACGATGGTGGCATTTGCTACGCATTGGACCAAGTGTATGCATAATCGTAAAAGTCTTCGTTTCAACCTTGTAAGGTTTTATGGTTTGCAGATGAGAGGCCGCAAGATTCATACAGCAAATAGGAAGCAAGGTACGGAGTGACGTCTGTCAGACTCAGCTAGGCTCGATTTCAAAAAAATGAAGATAAAAAAACAATGTTCACTCCTAGCGACTCTAGGACAGACTGGAGCTGCCCCGTGGTTTGCCGGTGCTGTCAATCTCTACAGGCACAGTAAGGCTCAGCTTTCTTCGGGAGCGTCTGTCTGGGGGTTGGTTTCCAACGACTGACCCAGAGGGACTTAGCCCAACTCATGATCCAGTACGCCATCCGGGGTCCTTAGGCTCTGTCTAGAATCCTCAAGTCAGGTATGATCGGTTAATTCCTCAGGGCCTTGTACAAAGCCTGTCACAGTATCTTATCAGGTATTTGCCTCGGAATGGGAGTCTGGGGGTGTCCTCAAACATCTCCAAGGACCAGGACCGTAGTGGAGCAGTGCCCTCATTAACAGCAGTCCAAAGAGGCTCGTCATTACACAGTGCCCTGGGCTCTTCAGGAACAAGAATACACGAAGTCACAAAGTCAGTAGCCTGGCTTCTACCGAAGTTCCAGGACCTCACATCCTTCCTTTTGCTTACTCGTCTGCATTTGTACGATTATCTTTTTCCCTCTGCCCTTAAATCCCGTGATAGAGTCAGTTGGCCAAGTTTTCTTCAGTTGTATCCCACTTTAGCATCCCAACAACTAGTAGTGTGCCTCTTATTATTCTTTATATTAGTCTTGGTATATCTGGAATTAGCAAACACTGCCATCAAGTTTATGTCAATTTATAGAGGCCCTACAGAGCAAGGTAGAAGTGCCCCGTGGGTTTCCGAGTGTAACGCATGGCCCGAGTAGAAATCCCACAGAGAGTCTCCATAAAGAGATCTTACTGATTACATAGAAATCCGTTAAGAGGGCACAGAAATAAGAGCCATCCTATGGCTTTCTCCGTCCAAAACTAAAGTTCAAAAGGACGGCAGTTTTATTCTGCATTAATTCCACCGTGTTATAACAGTAGTACTATTACGTTCATAGTTCTTCGTTTTGCACAAGTATTACAAGTGCATGGAAAGGGAGTAGAACATGCAGCCAAGCTTAAGAAGAACACCTCCTGATGACTATTTGCAGTGTGCTTTGGCCAGGTCCAGGTCTCCCCTTCCCCCCGTCCCTCCTATCAGAAGTTTGCCCTCGGTGTGTCCTAACCCTAAGAGTGATGCTTGGCGTGGTTCTTCCTTCCTGGGACTCCGGACCCAGGCGCTCCGGGGCGGCTCGGGGGTGGGGGGAGGGGGTGGGGATGGGGGGGCGGTTACGCTGAGCCGAGGGCCGCCGGCTGCAGCACAAGCCCGGAAATGCTCGGCCCTTCCGGCTAACAGGGGATTGGACGCTCGCTCCCTCATGACGCATGCGCACAAGCGACGCGTTCCGGGGGACGCATTAGCTACGCAGGCGCAGAAGCCGCTGAGGCCCCTGGGTTCACTGTCTCGTTTCCTGGCTCCCTTCACCTTCTTCCCGGACCCAGGTTACAGCTGCAGGTGACCTCTCACCCCAAATCCCAGGTGGGAGGGTGACAGGTGAGGATCAGGGCCCCGACCTCAGGGAGGGAATCGGCCTCAACCAGCGTGAGACCTCGCCCAGCCTCAGCCCCATTCTTGTTAATGCCTCTCCTTCCTCCTTTCCTAGAAAAGACCATTGGGCCATTTGAAAAGGGGGGCTCCCTGTCTGCGACAGGGAAGTTGTCCCTCTCCTTAACTGGAGGTGGAGCCATAAGGATCACTTCCACTTTGGAGCTGACGTTTTCCTACTTGGCCATGGAGAACAGCCCTTTTGTTTCAGTCCCCTCTTTCACCTCCCTCGGGTTTCCACATCTGCTAAATGGGTGTGCTGATTTCCGCCCGGACTGTCTTCATTAAAATGAGAGTGAAAGGCCAATAGTAGGAAAGCAGCTTGCAGACTGTTAGTGGTAGACGTGTTAGCCAGAAACACGATGTAGCACAGAAAAAACGAATAGGAGGAATCTGGGATTGAGCTCTTCAGCACTCATATTCATGATCAATTTGACCCCAAACCTTAACTGTAGTTTATTTCTCTATGGAAAGAGTTACTTTCAACAACATGCTCTTCCAAAAATGCCAGCCATTGTGAAGTTGAAGGGAATTGATGAATGTGAGGGCATTTAAATCATTCTACAAGGGGACTTAAAAAGGTGGGGGAAATCCACTATCTTCAAATTCAATTTTTCACCCTCTTTTCAAAGTCCCTTTGTGTGCATGCGTGCATGAATGTGTGAAAAGGCTCACATTGTTCTAAGATGAGCCTTTTAACCTGTTTTTGAACGGAAAAAAAATTCCATGGGCCCATAGTTTCTATGTTTCAAGGGCTCCTGGAAGATAGAATGTCACCGATGCTAATAGTTACTCCTTGCTTTTCGTGAAATCTGAAGGCAGTCAGCAGTGGTAGGCAATGAGCCTGCTCTCTTCGTGTGATTGGGCAGGGGGGAAGAAAAAACAAAAAGCCAACAAACTCTCCGCCACAGATTCTGACCCTCTGCAGGGAGCATGCAAGTAGAATAATAACAGTACTAATTTTCAATCTTTACATTCTGTTATTTCTACATGAAAATTCTTTCCATGAGCCAGGATCTCTTAACAGTTCCCAAACAGTCTGTTGTCACTCTGGTCATTAGCCTTGTGATTTCTATATTCAGATAAAGTCACAGTTCAATGCTCCCTTACTAGTCCACTGATGACAGTTCACATTCCCGCCCCCCCCCCCCAAAGCCTCAGAGAGTAGCCTTTGTAGCTGGTTCCCAGCGGTCACAGGTTTGTAAATGTCGTGGAGCAGTACGGGGCCCATGAGTGAAAATCCACAGCAACCAACAACATAATTCTCTTCGTTCAGCAATCAGTTTACCAGGACCCGAGCATTAGTTACTGTTTAATCCTTACTCCCTCGCTTTTCGGATGAAGAAACCAACTGAAAAATTATTTTTCAAAGATCGCTTTTCTTAGTATAAGCAAAGCTAAGACTGAAACAAAATTTTTCAGACCCTGTTTTCAGAATTCTCTCTACTTCTTATTCTGGATCAGAGCAACCCCAGCACTGAGGAAAGAGCCTCAGCAGATAATACGTAGGATTGGATGCTGTCAACATCAAGTATTGTCGGTGTGACTGGGCAAATTATACGAAGTTTTCTTTTGTGTATGAGAGGTATAGTCTTGGAGTAGTGCAAGCGATAGGGAGCTGGACTACAGCCAAAAGCTAGATCTTTTGGGCCCGCAGAAGAAAGGCCTGATGACCTGCTCTGAAAAGTCTCGTCACTGAGAACACTGGAGCAGCTCTCTGCGCAATTCCCCGTCCCCAACTCACAGTAGCATGACATAAGCAGTAGTGTTGTATTTCTTGTGAGAGTTATGTAAGAGAGTATGGGTAAATTGTGTGATGTGCAGGGCTATTTGTCACATGGAAACTTTTGAATTTATTCTAATTAGATGTACACTATGTGACATATCAGGGACCCTGGTAGCTTAGTGGTTATGCCTTGATCAGCCATTTGAATCCTCCCCCCCCCCACTTTAATCCCCTAAGGAGTGACAGTCTCAGAAACCCACAGGGTAGTTCTACCCCTCTCCTGTAGGGTGGCTATGAGTGGGAATCCACTCAATGACAGAATTTTGCATCTTGGATTACTATTTTTTGTTGGAATAAAAAAATTTAAATGTCATCCAGTTGGATCCCAACTCACAGTTGTAGTGACAGTTACATTATGTAAATAATAGAAGATCTATATAATTAAGTGCTTTATTTTGGAGAACACAACTATAAAAAGAGAAAGTTTTTCTTTGCAGCATTATGATGCTGGAAAAAGTTAAAATTTTATCTACAGTTTAATACAATGGTTAAAACAACAATTGGAGAGCATAAAGGTCAATATACGTATCTATTTTAAATGATTGAATAAAGAGAGAATATGTAGTATGTCTATAATTTAGAGTTCACACAAAAAACACCAGTGCCCCTCACACCCAGCAGAAGTAATATGCTGCTCGCCGGCTCCTTAGAAAGTCTTGAGTGTTACTCCCAGAACAAGTCCCTTTGTCATTTCCTCCTGTCTTTCTACCACAATTGAATTGGGAGCCATCTCTGCTGTTTGTTGAGGTTTTACTAAATGTATTTGCTGTCCTAAACAATGATATTGTATAATTCATATGTTCTTGGACTTTATTATATACAAAACTGTTTATTTTTGTACCTAGTTGTACAAAACTTTCAGAGATTCAAAGATTAATGCATTATAGTTGAATGATTCATTCCATGATACTGCTGTTTGATACTTGGTTTTTGACTGCATTACTATTTGTGATCTGCTTTTTATTTGCATCGATAGGTTCCAAGGTGGGAGTTTCTCTGATAACTCTAGCAATAGCACTACTAGGTCATGAGTAATGTGGCCATATGTTTATTTCATCTCAACAGAAGTTTAAAAAAGGCATTTAATAATTTTTCTGAGGTTAGAACTGTCCTGAGAACATCCAGATATATAGTCATCTAATAGGCTAGGCATTGGGCTACTACCCACAATATCTGGTTCAGACTCACCAGTCTCTCCAGGGGCAAAAGATGGGGTCTGCACCCATTAAGATTTATTGTCTTGGAAAGAAACCTATGTAGGATTGCTCAGTCTTCGGTGTAGGCGTGTTTGTTGTTGTTGTTTGGGGGGGGAGGGTTGTTTTGTTTTGTTTTACGAACCCAATTATCCATTTATAGGGAAGTTAATCAAAAGTCTATTAATAGGGAATCGTCCATGATTTTTGTAGTATTGTAGATAGAGACGTGTACTCTGAATTGGTTATGTAATGACAAGGACTAAAAGCCAGTCATTAACCGCAGTAGTTTCTGACTGCTTCCTGTGTACCAGGTATTGTGCGCTCGTTTTGTGTGTTCTAGTCAATCCCATCTCAAGGAGTAGGAAAGAGGAAAGAGTAGACCTGCCCGACAGTGTTTCCGAGACAGAAATCTTCCTGGGAGTAGGTCACCTGGTCTTTGCCACCCCAGAGCCACCCCCGGCTAGGAGCTCGGACTACACCAGCAGTACCAACCCTTACACGTTTAGTGTGAAAGCAGAGTTCCATTGCTGGCTTTCTTGTTTACGAGTAGTGATAACAGACAAGTTATGTAATTTCTCTGACCCTCTGTTGCCTTGTGCATAGTAGAGCACTGAATTCCTAATTCCGCTGTTGTAAAAATGAAATACAATCCAAAAGAATTCACATGAATAGTTGATTGGAAACCGAATTTTCTCCACGACTTTGCACCCAAATCTTAATTTAAAAGGTGTTGTTTTTAGTCATATGATAAACCTATGCCACAATGCTTAGAGCACAGTCCATGAAAAATTATATTTTCACTTTAAGTAAGTCACTATAACTAACTTATATTTGCCTACCTGTAAAAGAAAGATAATACCTGGACTTCCTTCCATATAGCCTATCCAGTGAAGTAAGTCATATGCGAAAAACCTAATGTGCTAAGTTACCTCGTGCTTTTTCATCCTTGTTGTCTCTTCCCTTTCCATCAAAGCGAGGCACTGCCTCCAGCACCATTAAAACGCTGGACAAGTGATATGCAAGAGAACCCTTTGCAATGTCCTGTGGACTGACAGCAGAAGTTACCAGCTCTGCACATTTTTGAGGGGAACCAGCAGTCTTGTAAATGATGTCAGTAAAAGGAGCTCATTAGGAAGGGCCTTTTAGGGGATGGCCATCAAAATAAAAATGAAAACTCAGCTAAATCTCCAAGTTTCTCCATGGTCTGTATCTAAAAGTATTAAACCAATAACAAATTACCCTTGTGTTAATTCTGACTCATGTGTGTTGAAGGAACATTTTCAGTGGCTGGTTTAGGGGAAGTAGATCACCATGCCATTCTTCTGAGACATCACTGGGTGGACTTGACCTTCCAGTGTTTGGTTATCCACTGACTGCATTAATAATTTGCACCAACCTGGTAGAATGGGTGAAACATTCAGAAAGGTAGAGCAAGGTAGAAAATGTGATCATGTCCAGTAAGTATCCAGGGCCTAGCCTGATGAAAAAGAGCTGTAATACTCAGCTCATGTCCTCAGACTCATCATGCCATAAGAGGGACAGCTGTGCTTTAAAGGAATGGTTACCTTTCCTAATGGTAGTATCTTCAGTTTGGAAGGCAAACTTGAACTAATATTAATAATATTAGAGTGGCTAAAATACCCAATTAGAAAGTCTAAGGATCCTTTTTTATTTTAACCTGGCAGAAGGATGCTAACAGGCCTCAACCTTGCCAATTCTTATTTCTTTGGAGATGTAATAGATAGGTGGTAAATGTGAGGAGCGCTGATAGCACAGTGATTAGCAACTGGGCTGCTAACCACAAGGTCCGCAGTTTGAGACTAGCAGCCACTCCACAGGAAAACAATCAAGAATCACATCGAGAATCACAATCTCAGGAAAAGGCATGAGGGCAGTACTACCCTCAGCTGTAGGGTCGCCATCAGTCAGCATTCACTCTGGCACTAAGCTTTTTAATGACAAATGAATCAACACGTTCAGTTAGACATGTTTGGCTAAATACCCAAATAGAAAAGGGATATGTAGATTCTCTTTATAAATATGTGAATTTATCAACTAATCAGTGTTTGTAGTGCTTGCATCATTAGAAGGAGAACTTAAAGTTCTTTACTAGGAAAAATGTATTGCCAAGAACTTTTCCACCTTGCATAGTGCCGCATAAAAGGAAACAGACTAAGAGCAAAATATGTAATGGAAGACTAAAAAAGCCTATTATGATGTCTCTTCTTATTCTTTAGAGGTAAAGATTTACTAGCTTATAGAATATCGTTGATGAATTGAGACATTAACCCTCCAAGCCAAACCCACTGCCAATGAGGTAATGCCAACCCAGCAACTCTAGGACCGAGCAGACCTGCCCGAGAGTTTCCAGGCTGTGCATTTTGACGAAGGCTGACCGCCACAGTTCCTTCCCACCGAGCACCTAGTATGTTCAAACTGCTGCCTTTGGGTTAGCACCTGGACATTTTAACCACTGGACTACCCGTCCCCCTTTTCAATGTAGACATTACATGTGAATAATTCTGGAAGTAACCACTTAGGAATAAAGAGGCTATTTTTGTACAAAGTGTGCATGCCTCGTGAGATGGATTGACATGATAGCTGCAGCTGGGACTGCTAACATATGAAGATTGTGAGGACCGTAGCAGGACCTGACAATTCATTTCATTACATAGGCCTCATGAGTAAGAGCTCACAGTAACAACTGCCCCCGTAGAAATTTATATTTTATAATAAAATATGTATATCTGACCCCTTATAAGGTCGCGTACGTGTATAAGTGAGTAGTAGTTTGCTTCTAACTATAGTATTGATGATTTGAATACACATACCATTGCCTGAGAGTAAAAACCTGTGATCTGCTTCCATAAAGATTATAAGTAAGAAAGCCTGCTGGGGTGTTTCTGCTCTGCTGCTGTCAATGTGAGTAAGCTTAGAGTCTACAGTGGACTTAGTTTTGGTTTTACTACTTCTTTATAAATACCACCTGACTCGTTGGTTCTAGTACATGTTTTCATTTTTTAAAGTAACACTTATTTTTCCTTTCCCATCTCATAAATATTCTAGGTATCTATCAGTAATCATTTTGGGCATTTATATCATCAATTATTTTGATTCTATAACTTACTGTTTCTAAGCTTTCATTAAGTTTGTTTTAAATTTTAATAATTAGGTGATATTTTCATTATTGACACTCTTCATTATCAGATTTCCCAGTCTCGAATGTTTAAGATAGTTAGGTTTTCATCTTCAAAGCCAAGAGTCTACTTCTCAATTCATTAAAGTATCTAAATGCCACTCATTTGAAGTCGAGGATTTTCCCTTCTATTTTCTTCAAAAATGAAGTAACATTTAAAGGTATGAATCCAAAAAAAGTATGAATCAGACTTAATTCAAATAAAATCAGAAGACTACAAACAGTTTACAAAATAAAAAAAAAAAAACACTTTGATAGTCTTTCAACCATTTTAAGAGATAACATATGATCAAGAAACAGTGGTTAGAAGGAAAAGTCCAGCCTGCACTGAAGGCATTATCCAAAAGAAATCAAAAAACCCATCTTTGCTCAAGGAGTTGACAAAGTACCAGTTGAAATGCTTCAGCACTGGAACCATTGACTCACTGCTGATTAAGAAATCTGGAAGACAGCTATCTGGCCAATCTTTTATGAGAGAACTTATTAATTTTTCTTTGGCTCTATCATAATTTATTACCTTCTAGTGTTTATAGTAGTTCTATCTTGAAGTTTACATAACTTTTCTATCCATTTGGAAGTACTTTAAGGACAATTTATTCCTTCTTTTTACTTTGTAGTTATCCTTATTTTCAAATTGTTATCTCTTGTTCCATATTATGACTCTTGTTGTTTTGTTTTTCTCAGTGGGTTCTGGTGATGCATATGTTAATCTCAAATTGTGATCTGTAGTTGTTGATTCTCTATCCAAAGAACTCTCTTTACTTTTTTATTAGGTTGGCATGGTTTTTGCAAATATCTGTTTGCAAGTGTTCTAAGTTTCCATTGAATTTGCGTGACACTTTTACTAGGTATATAATTTTGGGTTGACAGGTTTTTGTTTTTCAGAGTATTCTGTGTGTCATCTGATTGCCTTCTTGCCTGCTTCATGTATTCCAAGATGTCAGAGTTCAGTCTTATTGACTCTTCTTTTTCGAAAACTTTTTGTTACTCGTAAGTTGTTTTCAAAATTCTTTTCTTGCCATTGCTTTTGGAAAGTTTGATTATAATATGTCTTGGTGATGTTTTTTGAGAGGAAAATGTCTCTCCTATTTGGGGTTCTCTTTTGGAAGTTAGAGGGTGTTGCCGTCCAAAAAATATTTGGAAGTGGTCTATCGGTTTTTTTTTCTGTGTGTGTCTTCTTGATCTGGAATTCTGATTGCATAGAAGTTATTCGACTTAATAGTATGCCACTTATCTTTCCTTCTTATGTTGTTCTTTTTTCTAATTGTTCCATTAACAGTTTAGTGTCAAGAGATTTGTCCTCATGCTCATAAATTCAGAGTCCCATGTATTTAAATCTGCTCTTTGCCATTTCAGTGCATTATCTATTTGTGAAGTCTTACTATTAATCTCCCATATTTCTGCTTGCTGCTTTTGTATGGTTTCAGTTTTCTTCATTTGTCAGTTCTTATATGTAGTGTTTTCCAGAAATCTTCTAATATTTCATCTATGTTTTTCTTGATTTCATCTGCATTTTTCTCAGCTGCCTTCTCTGAAGTCCCTAAATCCAATTCCTTATCAGGTAGTTTAGTTTCAAAGTAATTGTCTGGCTTTGTATTTTTGGTTACTTGTTTGAGCCATTTTGTATTGCAGCTTTGGAGGGCTTAAGCTGTCTACTATCTGCCTTATTGTGTGTTTTTAATTGGTGGTTTTATGTTGATTGCTCAAATGCTTGCTAGTTGTCTGTTGTTGGGTACCATATAGTGGGGAATGTGTGTACAGTTCACTGCTTGACATTTGTGAAGAAAAGTTAAAAATGGGCTTTAAAGCTGTTGTCTGCAAGAAATGGAAGTGCATGTGTGTCAGAGTAATCCAGTCCTCACAACCACAGGGTCCCTAGGTGCAATTGTACGGTTTAGAGAGATTATTGTAAAGTCACAGAGAATAGGGCAGATGGAAGAGAGTGTAAAATAAAGAAGTCAGGCACATTTCACGGGAGCATGCTCATCTCAGCCCATCTTGGTGGTCCATGTGGAGGTGGTAGACAGAGGAGGAGGGAGAGTATATTTCTAATCAATGTACTTAGGGAGTGTGCAGGTCCCCCTGTTACATTTAACCACATTGTAACAGGAAGGGGATGAGCCAGGGGTGTATGTGCAATAGGCAGGGGAGGGACTTAGCTTACACATGTGACAAGATGAACAGATTCTAGATTTAAGATCTAGATTTAAGATGGGAGCCTAACCTTGATACTCCTTAAGTTGGCTCGACCTTGTCTCTGCCTCCTCCTTCAGAGAAACAATCCACTATCCTTGTCTGCAGGGAGTGTGTGATTGTCTAGGTGGCTGATACTCTCAGGGAGATAACCTCTAAGCAGCTTGCTTCCAAGTGTGCAGTCCTTTACATGTGTTCTCAGCAGTGTCCTAGGTTTGGCCTATATTTGGGGGAGCAACCTGGGAAAAGCCTTTCTGTCTCCCACACAGTGTGTTCACAGTTACTTTCCCTTTTGCAGTCACCAGAATGAGTGCTTATATATTCCTCAATGAGCAGAGCTGATTATCAGGTCACTGTACTGATCAAGCACTGTTTACAAACTTTCAAAATGGCCTCACTGTCAAGACAACTGAAAATTCCCTTTCACCATTTATCTCCTCCCTGGGCTTTTGTGCAGCAGCTTCTCCTAGTCAATGCTTAGCCCATTTCTCTGGCCTTCTCTGTAGCTCAGGGTTTCAGGATTATCAGCCTTGTCTGTTTCATCTGGTTGCAGCTCTTCGTTGCAGACGGTCTGTGTAATGTGTCTGCCTACAGTACCATCTTGTCACAAGTGGACTACAGTTTTCAGTTTTCATAACACTTCATCATAGTAATGAACCATCCTTGTTTTTTACCTCTCAAGACAACCTGATAATGTTAATTAACCCTTGGCATCCCTAAAAGCAGGCACCATAACCTGAGCTGACCAGTGCTAATGTTCTATTTCTGGCCTCTCCTGGTCTGTTAAGGACATGTGTACCTCTTCAGTAGCCCCAAACCACAGATAGTGAGTGAGTATTGATTGAAGGAGTGGATCCCAGAAGTGTGACTATGTAAAACTTTAATTTACCACAAGATAAGCTCTGTAAATGTGTGTATGGTTTTCTGTGTTATTTTGGAAATTGTGGCTTGATGTAATTTGGGGTGGTGATATAATAAATGATTAGCTGATTTCCAGGTGCAAACTATATCTCGTATAGAATCATTGGAAGAGAGATGAGGCTCCTGCTTCCATAGAGATTTATAGATTTGGAAACCATGGTGACAGGGTGAGTTATGCGTTGGGCTGAGAACCACCAGGTCAGCAGTTTGAAACCACCAGCCACTCCTCCGGAGGAAGGTGAAGTTTTCTACTCTTGTTCAGATTGCCCACTGGGGCAGTTTCTACTCTGTTCTGAAGGGTCATTACGAGTCAAAATCAAGTCGATGGCGTTGAGTTCACATTTTAGTGATGAATCAGAATAGACTTGATGACAGCAGGCTTTTTATACATTTATAGTACTTCTTCCCATAAGTGGTTTTTCAAGTGTACTATGCTAATTTTTATAAGCACCACTTAACAGCTAAATGCAGACGTGACCAGCTTCCCTTCAGACTCACCCTCATTAGCTTACCATAAGGCCAAGAAATCAAAAGTATAGGAAGACCTTTCTTGTGAACTCTAGCACAAAAGGAGGGAGGGTGCAGCTGTTCCAGCAGGTTGGAAGCCTGTCTAAGTCACTGTCAAAGTTTCAGAAAAGTGATGCAGCAAATTAGCCCTACGAAGGTTTGAACAGCAGTTACGATAGCCATTGCAAGGAGCCTTTATGTATCGCCCCATGTTTCCCAAAGTTTCACACAGTAAAATAAATTTGCTAAGATGCAAGGAACAAAGTGAAAAACACTCCTTAGGGCTGAGCCCCGGTGGTGTAGTGGTTGTGTGCGGGACTGTGGCCCCCTGGGATGGAGGTTCAATTCCAGCTCCACGGAGCAAGGCTGGGCCTCCTACTCCCACCGCCTGAAGGCAGTGATGCCCAAAACAAAACAAACAAAAAACACTCCTTAGACATAACCAAAGAGTATAAAGGAATAAGATTACAAGGTCTAGGAGCCTAGGACTAGTCTCAGGAATGCTGCAAAGACCACATTCTGCTTCCAACTCAGTGATGTAGTGACTGGAGACTTTAAAACTTGTGAGCAGCATCAAAGCTGCAATTATTGGGCTCTCCCCTTCTTGAGGAAAGATGTGTGGCGAAAATAAAAAACCTGTGGAAACAATCCAGTGGGCTAATGGATGGTGCCTGGCTATCACTACTAGTGCCCTGGAAAAGAATACAGTAGTAGGTCCTGGATCTAGTGGGAGAAAACTGTGAAACAAACCCAATGAGACCAAGCTTCTTGGTAGAATGGAGACCTATCCTGCACGGCTGTGTCCCTTAGTTACTCTTCAGTTCTAGAACTAGACTCAGCCCCTTTAGACTAGTCAACCACTTAAGATCAAAAGGGTAGCCTATTCCCAAGGATGAAGTTTACAGGAGAATCAGAAACCGGAAGCATGGGCAACCAGTAAGATAAGTGAAGGTACATTGAAGGATCACAGTGGGTGAGTTGAAGCAAAATGTGTTTGAATTGTCAAATGTAGAACGATCAGCTATATTAACTATCACCTATTACTCATAATAAAAAGATAAAAATTACTTTGCTAAGAACAAATGAATTTTTTCACGACATGCCATCTTTGTAACTTCTAGAGTCCAGGAAGCCATATATCTCCTACTTGGTATTTATGAAAATCAGTCTTAACTAATTTCAACAGGACTCAGGTACTCTGTGTGCGTTCTATTCTTAAATCTTATATCAACCAAATCTGTCAAACAAAATAATTCTGCCATTAAAAGATTAAATTGAGTATATTCATTATGAGAATAGTACTATATAAAGTAATTAGATTTGGGGGAGATTTTCAAGAAAAGGAGCAAATATCTTTTGTTCAGGTGTAAATACCTTGCTGTAGTCTGTGGCCCTCCACCATCTACTGTCAGCTCTATTCTGCTAGCTCTGGTTTCTCCATGTTCTAGTTATGTGATTTCATGCAATCCATGCAGTCTCTGTAAGCCTGGATTTCCTTATCTTCCAAAGGCAAATAGCAGCAGCTATTAACATAAGAATTTTGTTAGGGTTAATTGAGAAAACCCATGTAAACCATCTGAAAAGCCTGGCTCATAGTAAAAGTGTAATAAATATTGATTGTTTTCATCAGCTTCAGCAATCACTGATCAATGAGTGGGTTTTTTGCTTTCTTACTAGTGAACGACCATGCCTTCAAGTTCCTAGAATTAGTTACAACAAGGTGATAGACCCAGGAGAGGACCAGGGGATTAGGTTAGTATGACTTAAAAATGTTTCCAGAGTGGCTGAGCCCCGGTGACTAAGTGGTTGAGTGCAGGACTGTGGCCCATGGGCTTGGTGGTTCAAATCCAGCAGCTGCTTTCCAGGAGCAAGGCAGGGTAGCTCCCATGACCACCAGAGGGCAGTGATGCCCCCCCCAAAAAAATGCTTCAAGAGTAAAAGAGTCTTAACTGAACCTTAAAAAATGAATGGTATTTAACAGGATGAAGAACCTGCCATCTTTTGGTTTTTGAACTATTGATGGTATTATACTAAGCATATTTTCATTAAAAACAATTTTAATAATAAGATCAAATTAGCTTAGTAATAACAAGCACAAAACTAATTAGGTTAATTTACATCTGTTTTGGTTTCAGGCAACAATGGAAAATGTGAGAGCTACTAAGGGAGACATGACTGGGGAGTCTCCTTCAAATTCTGTGGGGACAGAGAGCATCCTTCAGCAGGTGACTCAGGAAGAGCAAGCGCAGTTTCTTCTTCACGAGGAAACCATTGATCTTGGTGGGGATGAGTTCGGGTCTGAAGGGAATGAGACCATATCAGAAGAGTCGAACAATTTCATAGATAAACTTAATGAGCACCTGATGGAAAGTGTCTTCATTTCTGACTCTCCTAATAACAGTGAAGATGATGTGGGCGAGCTTGGTTGTTTACAGGACATTGTAGAGCCTGAGGAAAGCCAACCTGAGAGCAGAATGGAAACGATTGATAGAGAAGGACGTGATACTGTGAGTAAAAACAGTGAAACCGACCATGATGAGACACCCAAAGATGTCTCCGACATGACTTCTGATAGCAAAGCCTCCTTGAAAGAAGACTCGGCGCAAGAAGTCAAGGGTATGCCTATATTTGAACGTGACGATGCAGTGGCCTCCGTCCCAGCAGACCCAGAAGAACAGGTATCAGAAGGGTCTTCTGGTCTGTCTTCTAAAGAAGAACCTGTCCCTGTGTGTACCATTTTCAGTCAGTCCAATACAGCTAGTTCCCAGCCTCACTTATTTCTTCATGATGGCTTCGAGTCTCAAATGGTAAAATCTCCAAGTTTCAGCAGTGCGAGTGAAACTTCAGCCAAGACACCCCCTCAGGTCGTCCAGCCAAGTCCCAGCCTGAGTAAATTTTTTGGAGATACAACCAATACTAATTCGTTGGCTTCTGACTTCTTTGATTCATTTACTACCTCCACTTTCATTTCTGTCAGTAATCCTAATGCAGGCTCCTCAGTTCCAGAAAAACTGTCTTCCCTGACTACAACAGTTGAAGATAAATCTCCTGATTCTGCTGATCCTTCCTACTCTCCAGGGATGGAGAGGTCAGAATCAGGCATTTCTACAGCCTCTTTAGAAATTTCTCAAAGCCCCAAACCATTTTCTCAGATACAAGCTGTATTTGCAGGAAGTGATGACCCCTTTGCCACCGCACTGAATGTGAGTGAAATGGACCGAAGAAATGACGCATGGCTTCCTAGTGAGGGGACCAGGAATGCTTTGATTGCCGTAGCAACTCAACAGTATAGCACTGTGTTCATAGACAAGGAGAATCTCACCATGCCAGGTTTAAAGTTTGACAACATCCAGGTAAGATATTCAATGCTACTAATGGCATTTCTCTAATAGAAGTCTTTTCAAGGCAAGAAATAATCCTAGATTCATAGCTCTTTCCTATAATCTATTCCTAGGAAAAAGAAAAAAAAAATTAAAAGGGGCTGAGCCCCGGTGGCGTAGTGGTTGTGCGCGGGACTGCGGCCCACTGGGATGGAGGTTCAATTCCAGCTCCACGGAGCAAAGGCTGGGCCTCCTACTCCCACCACCTGAGGGCAGAGATGTCCCGCCCCCCAAAAAAAGCCAAAAAATTAAAAGACTGAAGCATCCTGTCTTCACTAACACAGGAATAATCACTAAGATTTTCATTATAGAGTTGTCACAGTTAAATCTCTAGATAATTTGGAACTCTATTGATTTCTCTAATTTAAGGATCTGTTCAGAAATATCAGCAAGCTATACAGGTAATAAAGATGTGTGGTCAGTTAATTAACTTATCCAGGTAAATTATATTTAAGCTTATTTCATCTCAATTTTGGATATTTTGCTTGGCAATCTTTGGCTCAGTATTTGTTGGACATCATTCTAGGCAAGCTACCTTGCTTTTTTCAGCAGAATGTGCTGAACATCGTTTAGTTTTGCAGAATCATATTAATGAGCACGAATGATAGGACAACAATTTCAGGGGACATTTGTATCTTTAGGGTTTGGTTTATTTTTCACTGAATCTTATTCTCCTCTCCCAAGCCTTCCTTCACTCCCTGTATCCCTGAGATAACTTCCCTGCTCCATGTACTCTCTGATATGAATTGCCTATAATATTAATAGCTCTGTGTACTCTCTGATAGGAATTACTATAAGTAACTTAATTTGGGGCATCAGTAAAAAATAAGTAGTGTTTTGGGGAATCAAGAACCTTTTCAGAAGCGGCCTAACATGTAAAACATTCCTCGGTTTCCTACATCTGTGAATGTAGAAAGAACCTCAAATTTGGAGACCTGATTATGAATTCTTACTCTATCTGTGATCTGTGTAACAAGTGGGGTGACATTTAACATCTCTGACTTAATTTTCTCATCTAGAAAGAAAGCTGTTCTGGTCAAGATCATAGTAGATGGTCTCATAGAATGAGAGAAAAATGGAGAGCAGAACTCAAATTCTTATTTGAAAAAAAAAATTGGAAAGGCAGACACATCGAGAACAGGACTGAATCCCTGAAGCACTTTATACCCAGAATCAAACCTGTTCCTTCAGATCAACCTTTAACTATTAACTAAATAGTCCAGTGGCACACCAAATATGGGATATTAGCCGTGAGACTGATGCTCAACATTAAAACAGTCCATAGCAGACCCAAAGGTGAACAATTATGCAAAAGCAAAGATGAGAAGATAGGGGGCTTGAAAAGAACCTAGATTACTAGATATGGAACAAACAAAATGCTGACATATCTTTCACATAAGTGAAAAAAGAAATCAAATGTAATAAAGAAGTGTGGTCAGTTAATTAACTTATCCAGGTAAATGATATTTAAGCTTATTTCATCTCGATTCTGGATATTTTGCTTGGCAATCTTTGGCTCGGTATTTGTTGGACAATAATATAGACCCCCACTATAGCTTTAGAGATGCTTCTTCCCCTTCCCAAATTTGGTAGAACTTATTTTCCATGTCCTCCCAGCCCCAGATGGTAAAAATTGAAATGAGGTAGAATGTGTATTGTGTCCTCCCAATTGACTGTGAGGTTGTATGCTATTTACATATGAATATGTGCACTTCTCAGGGACAAGAGTTCTAATTATGGAATCAGCCTTGTACACATAAAAGAAATAGGTTGTCTATGGTGGCATTATCAGTGCCTACTATCCATTGTTGTGATTGAAAACATCTATGATCATATTTTTTCTTGGACAATAATGCTATGATATAGGTATATATTTATGTGAAACTTATTTTTAAAGCTGAATATTTTTATATTAAAAGCACTGCAGAATTGGGATTTGTTTTCTCATTTTAGTGGGGGCTCTTACAACTCTTACTACAATCTAGATATCAATCCATTGTGTCAAGCACATGTGTACATTTGTTGCCATCATCATTTTCAAATGATTTTATTTCTACATGAGCCCTTGGTATCAGCTCCTCATTTTTTTTCTCTAGCCACCCCCACCCTCCCTCCCTCACGAACCCTTGCTAATTTAGAAATTTTTTTTTTCATGTCTTACACAGACCAATGTTTCCTTTTACCTACTTTTCTGTTGTAGCCCCCTCTGGGAGGGGGTGTATGTAGATCATTGTGATCTGTTCTCCCTGTCTCCCCTACCGTCCCCTTCCCCTCTTTGTATCACTACTCTCAATATTGGCCCTGCGGTGTTGATCTGTCCTGGATTCCTGTGTTTCCAGCTCTTAGTGGGATTGGTAAAGTAGAATTGGGGTCACGATAGCAAGATGGGGAGAAGCTTTAAAGAACTAGAGGAAAATTGTATGTTTCAACGGTGCTATACTGCACCCTCACTGACTCATCTCCTTCCCATGACCCTTCCCATGACCCTCCAATTACCTACAGAGGGACTTCGGGTCTCCACTCCACAATCCCCTCATTTACATTGATGTGATTTTTTTTGTTCTGGGTCTTTGAGGCCTGCCACCTCATGATCACACAGGCTGGTGTGCTTCTTCCATGTGGGCTTTGTTGCTTCTCAGCTAGATGGCTGCTTGTTTATCTTTAAAACCCCAGGCACTATATCTTTTGATAGCTGGGCACCATCAGGTTTCTCCACCAAATTTGCTTATTCATCCACTTTGTCTTCATTGATCATGTGGAGAAGGTGAGTAACACGGAATGCTAGGTACATAGAATAAAGTGTTTTTGTCTTGAAAGAGTACCTGAGGAGAGGCCAATATCTCTCTGCTACCTTAATACTAAACCTATAGTACATAGATTTATTTCCCTATCATCATATATAAATATGTTTCCATATGTACATGTCTGTATTTACACCTCTGTAAAAAGCCCTTTTCCACCTATTTCTTTCCTCTGTTTCCTTTTACTTTCTCCTTTTTCCACTATCATATTCAGCCTTCTTTTGGGTTTCAGTAATTCTTCTCAGTTACATTGCCTTTGATCAAACCCTACCAGGCCTCCTACAGCCTTCTCATCATTAATTTGAGTTCACTTGTTGTTCCCTTCTTCCTGTTAACTACCACTTCCTTTTCCCTGCCACTCCCTCGCAAGTAAGTTCTCTTCCTAATTGTTTATCCCACCTATCTTATCTGAATATATATGCAGAGATAATATTAGGCACAAAAACAAGACAAAGTCAAAGAAAACACAAAAGAAGGCAAAAACAACAACCATAAAAAAAAAAGACAAAAATGGAAAAGCCTATAAATAGCTCCAGGTTAGTTTATTGACCTTTACAAGTGTTTTTGAGTCCAATCTGATGGGGGTGCCATGCCTTAGCCCCAAAGCTAATTTTCAGTATTCCCCAGGGACTTAATTGCTTTTCTCCCCTGTCTGTTCTGTTGCACTCCCGTAGATTTTCACCCCAGTGTGATGGGGTCATTATCAGGCACAAATTCTACAGAGTCTGCAGAATTGTCCCCTGTAGCGCTATGTTCAGTGAGGGCCTTAGTGTCTTATGGTGGGGCCGGCCCTATGGTCTTCTCTGCATTGGCTGTTCTGAGCAGAAATATTGTCCTCAGGGTTTGGTGGGCCAGGATGTGATCCCACTCCCTCTCCCTCCCCCTTTGTTTGCTCCCGTGTGCTCTGATCAAACATGCCCCTCTCCCTGACCTATAGCTTCAGTTCTATCCTCTAAAGTGAATTCTTCTGAAGGGAGGAGAGGCTGTCCAAGTAGTTGGGATGAGGGCAGGCCCCTCTGGTCTCTCTGATTGGTTGCCTGCTTCATACCAATATGTCAACCTGTTTTTAATTGCAGCGACCAGAGTGCGTGTGTAGGAGTCCTAGGTGGTGCAAGTGATTAGACATTCGGCAAGTGACTGAAGGCTGGTGGTTTGAACCCCCTCAAAGGTGACCAAAAGACATATCCAGCCATCCGCTTCGGCAGGGTCACATCCATGAGCACTCAGCTGAAACAGGCTCTCAGACAGGTTTGCGCTGCACACATGGGGTTGCCAAGGTCAGATTGACTTGACAGCATTTAAGCTAGCAACCACAGTGGGTATATCTCAGT
This sequence comes from Nesogale talazaci, assembly GCA_004026705.1. NCBI lineage: Eukaryota > Metazoa > Chordata > Mammalia > Afrosoricida > Tenrecidae > Nesogale > Nesogale talazaci. The sequence continues at coordinate 82,960 of PVJH01006029.1, forward strand.
GGAGTTTGATTTTGGATTTCCGTAATGACTAATAATGTTAGACACCTTATTATCTGTAGGCTATTTACATATCATATTCAAATGTCATTCTTGATGGAAAAGGACATCATGCTTGGTAAAATAGAAAGGCAGCAAAAATTAAGAACACCTTTGACAAGATAGATTGACATGGTGGTACAGTAATGGGCTCGAACAATTACAAGGATGATGGAGGACCAGACATTGTTTTATTCTGTTGTACCGAAGGTCGCTATGAGTCAAAACCCTCCATGGCACTTCACAACAACCACCGCCACCAGTACTAACAAATTCACAGCCTTACCGGTTTCTCATCTCACCTTTCAAGATGCTCTTGGATCCCCCCCATCCAAAAGCTGGAAAGAGCACACTAGTCACCTTACATGATCTGTTTTTTTCAGTAAGCATAACATTTTCAAGATCCATCCATGTTGTGGCATATAGCTACACTCTGCTTTTTATTGCTAAATACTCCCCATTTTACTTCTCTACAAATCAGTTGGACATTGAAATTGTTTTTACTCCTTTGTCTATTACACATAATCTTGTTATGAACATTCATTATCACATTTTTACATGGGTTTTCATTTATTTGAAAAATAGCATTGATACATGATAATTCTGTGATATTATTTTAGGGAATTGTCAGACTGGTTTCCAAAATAGCAATATCATTTTACATTCCCACCAGCAATGTAAATGTGTTTCTTCATCCTTGAGTTAGGGTTTTTGTTGTTACTGTTTTATCTTTTGTGTGTGGCTATGGTACATATGTAGGTAACACAACGTTTGTCATTTCAATAGCCTTCACAGTACAATTCAGTGACATTGTGTTCATCATGTTAAATGACGTTTGTGTCTGTATTTTGTGTATTTGTTCAGATGATGTCACTTTCCCTGGGAGAAAGTAAACATGGTGACTGGAGGATATGTGTCTCCCAGGATGAATACCATGCTTCTCCCATCTGTAGAACTTTGGCAGAAAGCCTGAGTTGTGGTCTTGGACTAGTGCAATCCTGATGTCCTGTATGGGAAACTGCCGCCATCACTTCTTACCTTAGGTTCCCCATAGACTCGGAGTAGCTGCTTTGGTTCTGTTTTGACTTACACCATTAACATCCAGGAGGAACTGCTGAGACTATTCCAATATTGCAAAGGGAAGCAGGTCTAGTCCAACTAATGCTATGAATCAGCCACATGCTTTCCCATAAGTGCATCTAACCCGGAGGTCGAATGTCATTCTCTAGAATGAGAGTGAATTTCCCACAATTCTCTGGTAGGTTTTCAAGTAATGTTTTTGCTGACTTAAAGGAATATATTAGATTCAAAATTTATTGTGCAGCTGATTTGAAGGAATACATTGGATTCAAATCGTATTGTGCAGCTCCCTAGAAACCCTCAGTTACAACCAGCTGCCATGAAGTCAGTTCCAATTCATGGTGACCCCAGTTGGGGCACACTAGAACTGTGTGCCATGGGCTTTCCTTGGCCTCTTTTGTTTTTTAAGTAGATTGCCAGGTCTTTTCTCAAAGCACTCTCATTGTTAAACCCTTAATAGGTTTGGAGTAAAAGAAGGCTTGATTCCACACTGCTATTAATTTGACTGCTAGTTAGTCTCACAGCAAGTGTTAAGTTTGTCATTTTGTGTGTGTCACATCTCTGGACTTTTACAGAGATGGTGTTTCATAGTCGTACATAGGCTTATAACTCACGAACTGCCTTCGTTGCTAAAATGTTAAGTAGCAGGGAATTTTAAGAGCAAAAGATTTTTGCACTGTGGCCTAATTAATTGAAAATGCTGCAAGGATGGAGGAACTAAATTGGTCTTCCCTCGCTGGCATTAAGATTTGATTTTGCTCTTTTTCCTATTCTGTTGCTCCTCTGGCTCAGATAATGCTCTTTGTCTAAGACGAGGTGCCTTCTTGCAAAGCTTTATGGAGCCATATGTCTGAGCTCCCTTTATTTTACCCTTTAATTATCCCTTCTAGATCAGTTAGCTGTTTTTGTGGCTCTGGCATTTGAAATATTTCACCTGACTCCCTGAAAGCAAAAATTATAAAACTGCTGCTTCCAGATCTTTGTCTGAATATAAGGCTCTGTAAGCCTTAGTCTCTGCACCCAGGGGGAGAAATAGATGTGTGACCCAGAGCCCCCAGAGTCCCCACTGCCACAGCCTGTCAGTTTCCCTCCCTAGCAGAAGGGTGGCGGCCTGAAGGGGGAAGCAGATGATTTCAGCAGCTTTTCTGCATCTCATGCTAACATGAGCTAGATAGTGCTTCTGTTTTTGCCGTGCTTTTGCTTTTTCCTTTCGCCTCAGTGTCACCACTTGGGAAGAGAGCAAAAGATTGAAGTAACCTTTCTGACGAGTGGACCTACTTGGATGCGTTTTTATTTCCCCGCAAGGATAGGAATACAATAGGAAGGAAACTGGGTCTACGCAGGAGACATTTCCACATTGATTTTTTTTCGTCATCCTCCATCACCATTAGCTCTCGGGTTGTCCACCTGCAGTAAGAGCATTAGCTTTCCCATGGTTAAAAGGCAGGCTTTTCTGCTAACTGAGATAGAGAGATTTGGGCTTTGTTCCACCCCCTCTTGAGGTTGTCCGAGTTTTTGTTCTCTCTGAGACTCACTAGGGACTTCTGGAGACCTGGGCTTTTGTGCTTCTGTCTCTCTGTCAGCAGCCCTCCAGGATGGTCTGGTGCAGAGCCGCACACCCTGCTGGAGGCCTAGCTGTGGGTCACAGGAAGGTCAGGCTGCCTCTGGGCTGCTTCTGAGCCCTGTCACCTTGCATTTCAGTAAGCTTAGCCACTGCTCCCCAAGCCAGCACCTTTCTGAAGGCAGTGGCGCTGCCAGAAGGGAGCTGGATACTTTGAGCTCTCTTCATGCCGCAGATCTTTGTCCTCGTGCCACGCTGACAAATTCCCCGGGGAACATCAACACCTTTAGGAGTACTGCTTCATTGCTTATGCATTGCTACTTCTTGGCAGGTCAGCTGCTCGGTAGTGGGCACGGTGCCTTAGTGAACCATGTTTCATGTTTAATACTCAGATGCATGAAGTCATCAGAGCAGTTCGCTTTTTCTGAGGATTCCTCCTGCAACCTTGTGGTTCAGCCACCAAAATAGTACTTAAGCCTGTGCATCTTTACAGCTTTCTTAGTGCATTAGCATGATGGGGGTCTGGTTCCCTTATGTCATTAAATCGGTAACTTCCAGCTCTGACATGCTTTACCTTTCTCCGTTAGTTGTGCAGAATTATATTCTCTTATAAATGCTAACAGCCTGGGTTTCTATCTTTGGAGCATACCCAGATTTCAAACCAGCTTAAGAGATTTTTTTCCCCAAGACATTCTAGGTCATTGGTACATGCCTTCTTTTCCTTAGCTTCCAAGATTCACCTTCTTTCTTCTCTGCCCCCTCTTGCATTTTTTAATGCTCCTTCCCTCTGACTGCAAAACAAGCAGCTCTGGTAGCACAATGGTTAGAGCTTGGCTGGTAATGGGAAAGTCATCTGTTAGGAACTACCAGCATCTCTGTGGGAGAAGAACCTGAGTTTAATGCCCATAAAGGAAATCCACCCTAATACAGTCATTCTACTCTCTTATAAGGACGCTTCGGGTCAGAATTGACTTCTTAGTACATAATAATAACCCAGATCAGTATATTGAGTCACTTTTTGAGCTAGAAGTTGCCCTGTTGCAAAGCTAATGTGATCCTATCTCTTTTAACACAAAGTGTACTCTCCTACCTCCTGGGAGTGAGCGGGGAAAGTGGTGAGCAATTACAAAGTACATACATGTGAAGGGGTGGGGGTGGGGTGTCTTTAAGGAGCTCTGGTGGCATAGTGGTTATGCATTGCTCTGGGACCTGCAAGGTCAGCAGTTTCAAACCACCAGTCAGTCACTCCGCAAGAGAAAGGCTGGACTTTATGCTCCTGTCAGAGTTACAGCCTCAGACTCAAACCGCAGGAGCAGTTAAGCCCTGTGAGTGAGCACCAGCTCAGTGGCAGTTGAGTTAGTTTGGGGTTTGGGTTATTTGCTTGGGTTTGGGGAGTGAACTTAGAATATGTAAAAGGTGAAAGATTTGTGCAATCTGAAGAAAAACCAGAGTATGTGAACTTGGAATTTGAAAGGAATGCCGATATCTGAATAACAGTGGTAATTTGAGTGCTTTAGCCCTTGGCTATAAATATTCCCATATCTAGACAGCCTTGGTGAATTGCTGCGATTTGAGCCGATCCAGCACGAGCCTGCGCCCACACATTTCACTGCCATCAGTTACACTATGAGCCTACGTCCCCCAACATTGTCACCTAAAACTAATGGGATCCTCGGTAAAGCTCAGCACCTAAAGCTGCTCTGCTGACTTCATTTTCCTTCTTGTGAAGCATTGCCTTTACAGGTAATGGTGGCTGGTAAAGCCCTTTCTCTGCAAAATAGAGAATAATTGTAAAAGATACCCACCTTGTTAATAGCTGTAACAATTTAGCTCCCACTTAATTGAAGTGTTACCAGTATAACTGTTTTCCCTCTTAAAGTCAATGGAATTAAAAAAAAATCAACTTTGGTGAGATATGGGTCCTGGTGGAGGCCTGGTGACATATGTTGGACCACAAACTACAAAGTCAACAGTTCAAACCTGCCATTCACTCTAAGGGGAAAAAGACAATGTTTACTGCTCCCATGAAAATTTAGCCTCAGAAACCCAAAGGGCCATTCTACTCTGCCTTACAGGGTCATTGTGAACTGATTGGATGGCAGTGAGTTTGTTGAGTTTGTGGGTTCTAGTTAAGGGTCCTATGGGTTTGGCATTGGGCTGGTGGCCACAGGTCAGCAGTTAAGCTCACCGGCCACTCTGTAGGAAAACGATGAGGCTGTCTAGTCCTCTAAAGATTTATAGTCTTAGGAACCTTATATAGGGCTGCTGTGAGTCGGAATTGATTCGATGGCAATGGTTTGTGGTATAGGGTCTAGTTAACAATATAACTGACATTTTATTCACTTGACATATTTTTCTTCCATTTTTTCCAGGGAGATGCAGTTAAAGACTTAATGCTTCGCTTCCTGGGTGAACAAGCTGCAGCTAAGAGACAAGTTTTAAATGCCAACTCAGTAGAACAGTCTTTTGTTGGATTGAAGCAGCTAATTGTAAGTCAAAATGTATTTGATTTTCACCATTTTTTTTTCCATAAGCCCTGTTTCCTTCATAATGTTTCCTTAAGAGTTAATTCCTTTGACTCTCTTACCCAAAACCCTTGCACCTTAATAGAAATTTGTAGACCTAGATGTTATCCTGTGCAACAGTGTCATCATAGCGATACATTTTAAGTCCAAGTGGTTAAAGAGCCACTATTCTAAATAATCAAATTGCTTGAAGTAATATGAATTTAATGTCATAGACTTAATCAAATAGAATAGAGAGTGATGCCCCCCCCCAAAAAAAAACAAAAAAAATAGAATAGAGATAAATCATTGTATTCCTTTTTTAAGTATTGCAATTTCTTTGTTTGGCATGTAAGGATTATTATAGAATGGGCAGATATTTAAAATTTGTGGTGAATTTCATAGATTGCCTTAATGAATTAGTAATGAGTCATCAATATTATGCATCTTTACTTGTTTCTAGTAAATTTATAATCTGTATGAGAGAGTATTATTGGGCTACTTTCTTAGTTATTAGGTAAAAACATGGAAGTTTCTTGTATCTGTTTCAGAAGTCATAAAATAACCAGCTGGTATCCACTCTCAAATGATACCTTCATCTTGGCTTTATTCGCCTGTCTTCATGAGGAGTCACTCTTATCTTCTAGATCTGGTCCTCCAAGTTCTCTGCTAGGATAGATTTATCAGAGCCACTGTCTTCTGTCTGTGGTCAGTGGGAATACTTTATAGAAAGATTTTTAAATTATAAACCTTTGACTTTGATAATGAAACATTCGGCCATCATGTAAAACTCTTGAAAGTGAACCTGACTGCTTGGCAGTGGCACATTTGTCTGTGTACTAATTGTTAACCTGGTTGAGCAAGGTGAAGTCTGAGAAGTACTCGCTGTTCCATCTTTGAAAAAAAAAATGAAATTTCCTACTTTGCTTCAGATCTTATTTGATTCTTCCATCTTGTTGTTTTCAATTACAACGTAAATTTTTTATACTACATATTCCTCTATAGCAGGCTTCAGATGATACCTATTTAAGGAAGTGTCAGTTCTTAAGGGTTTAATAGTTGAAGGATTTAGAATTTAAATCACAGAAGATGGACCTATTAGTTTAAAACTAAAACAGAAAAGATGTTGTAGTTTTGTGAAGTCCGGTTCTAACCCACAGTGACCCTATTTACAACTGAATGGAACACTTGCCATCGGTCCTGTGCTGTTCTGATAGTTGTTCTGATGTTTGAGCACTGTGTCAGTCTCTCTGTTCAAGGCCTTCCTCATTGTCACTACCCTCCATTTTATCCTGCATGCTGTCCCCAGGGATCGATCTCTCCAAAGTACATAAGACAAAGTCTTGCCATCCTTGCCTCTATGAAGCATGGGACCACACTTCTTTCAAGACATCTGTTTGCTCCTCTGGCAGCCCATCTTACTTTCAGTATTCCTTGCCCAAACTGTAATTCAAATGCATCAATTTTTCTTCAGTCTTCCTGATCCGGTCTCCAAACTTCCATGCATGTGAGGCAATTGAAAATACCATGATTTGGGTCAGGCGATCCTAGTTCTCAAATTAACATTCTTGCATTTCAGTATTTAAAGGGGTCTTGTGCAGCAGATTTACTCACTACAATGAAGAAATAATATTTAAGTCCATGTGGGAGGAGCAAAAGGTTCAGTCTTAACGGAACCAGCTTTTTATTACAAAAATAAGTCACTTAGTTACATAAAGACTTTATAGTAAAACTCAGAAGAAAAATAATTTTAATATGTTTTTGTTACATCACTCCTCAGTAACACTGTTTGAATGTTAGGTATCTATGCTGTCCTCATTCTGCTGTAAATTAATGATGTTTATAAAATAAAACCCCTGAATCAACCCCACAGAAGAGGAGTTAACTCTTGATCTTTAACAGTAACATTTAGCAAAACAATAAAATTATTTTTCTTGATTGACCAGTTCTCTCGAAATCAAGCATCCTTATAATGATGTGTGAACTAGTGACCTCTCTACAATTTAACTCTTCCAGGGAGTGCAGAATGCCATCAGTGGCTGCCGAGAGCTCCTGGGCAATGGAGTTCTCTGCTGTGACAAAGTACACCTCAAGCAGGGGCAGTATTCCACTTTGATGCCTTTCAGTAAAGGATACATTATTGTACACAAACACTACAAAAACAACAAATGGTTTCCATACAGTGCTGTTCTCTGACGTGAATTCTCCTGGGGTGGGCTGTCCACTCTCATGATCCCAAGTCTATCTTACAAATCCAGCTAGACCAGGAGATGTACGCTGGAACCCGTAATGGGTAGTTCAGGACAGATGATCTCTTCAGGACCAGGGATGCCAGGAGGGTGGAGGGAAGGTGAAGCAGAAAGGAGGATCTATTGCAAGGATCTACATATGACCTCCTCTCTGGGGTATGCACAACGGGGAAGTGGGTGAAGGGACACATCAGACAGTATATGATAACAAAGTAATGACGATTTGTAAATTGTTAAAGGTTCATGTGGGAGGGGGAATGGGAAAGGAAGGGAACTATGGGGAGTTGGTACCGGGGCCTAGGTAGAAGGAGGCTGTTTCAAGAATGATGATGGCAACAAATGTGCAAATGTTGTCTGCATAAAATCAGTCTATGTATTGATCATGATAGGAGTTGTATGAGCCCTCAATAAAATGATTTATAATTAAAAAAAAATCCGGTTAGACCAGAGGATGTACACTGATACAGATAGGAACTGGAAACATGAAGAATCCAGGACAGATAATCCATCCCTTCAGGACCAGTGGTGAGAGTGGTGATACCAGGAGGAAAGGTAGAGTAGAAAGGGGTATCCGATTATAAAGGATCTACATATAACCTCCTCCCTGGGGGATGGACAACAGGGAAGTGGGTGAATGGAGACATCAGACAAGTGTACAATATGACAAAATAATAATTTATAAATTATCGAGGGTTCTTGAGGGAGGGGGCAGTGAGGAGGGAGGGGAAATATGAGAAGCTAATACCAAGGACTTAAGTAGAAAGAAAATGTTTTAAGAATGATGATGGCAACAAACGTACAAATGTGCTTTGCTTACAATAGATGTGTATATTGATTGTGATAAGAGTTGTATAAGCCCCCAATAAAATGATTTGAAGTACTAGGTACTGAAAGAAAAATAAATAAATATAGAATTACTAAGTATGTTCCCCTAGTAATATCAGAGTATTCAAATATTGTGATTTACTGAAAATTGAATGTCATAACTTTTGGAAAAAGACATTTTAATCACTTTAATAGTATCGTATATACAGTTAAGTCCTAGATGGAGAAAAGTTACTTACATACCATATTTTTAGTTACTTAAATGATTTTTATTGTATTCCTTTTTTCCTAATAAAAGTTGTGGAATACTTATATTTAATTTTTCAAATAGATGTCATTGCTTATATTCTTGTGTTTTTGAAAGTTTGACTTAAATTTTTTTTCATATCAAGTTAACTTTATTATCAGAATTCTATACATCACATATAGTAATTATTAGGTTTCCTAAAGATTTTTTCTGTAGAATTTTAAATTGTTCATGAACTCTAAATTTCAATTTGTTTTTATTTCAGTTTTAAAGATCATTTCATTGGTAACTAATACTGTATCTGAAATTGAAAATGAAGCCTTAGCAGGGAGGGGACCAAGAAGATGGGTCAGCATGAGTCAGAAGTAGCATCCAGGAAATTTTGTAAAAGCTATGGAGAGAATGAAAATGTCAAATAGGAATCATGTTTCATAACAATGAGTCAGAAGTATACACCACTCTGGGAAATAAGAGACTACTAGGCATTAGGACATTATATTGTGTTGGCTCATTTTGGCCTCGCCTCTGATTTTCCTTATTTCCGCCCTCATATCTTATACTTTCCAGTAAGGTTGTCTAAAGCTGTGGGAGTAAATTGAAAGAAGACGATGGGCCAGCCCTGCTCACCTTTTCTACATTTTTCCATTAGTAGAAAAATTTGGGCCCTCCTGGTTTTCAAGCACCTCTCAGGCCAATGACAACCTTATGGATCACCACAGAACACTGCCCTAGTCACTTGCTTGAACCTCATCTAGTGGGATCAATCACTGGAGAAGTGTGGTAAAGTGGAAGGTCGGGTAAGGAAAGAGAGACCCCTCCATTTGGTCACTGAGTTGACACCGTGGCCTCAACCGTGGGCTTAAGCATGATGGCCGTTATGAGGGTGACACAAGACCAGGTAGCATTCTGATCTGTTCTGCATAAAGCAGCCATGAATCAGACTTGACACTATAGCATTAATCTGTTTATGTTTAATAATTGAGTCCCCATGGCGCAAATGCTTAACACACTTGGCTGCTAACCAAGTTAAGATGCAAGTGCCCCTAGAGATGCCTTGGGGAAACTGTGGCAGTCCACTTCCAAATAGTCAAACATTGGGAACCCTGTGGAGTGGAGCACAGCCCTGCTCGGACTCATGTGGGATCACCAGGAGTTGAAATGGGCTCAATGGTAACTAGTTGGTTATTTAATAAATTGTTAATTTGCTTATATTGAACTCAACCAATGACATTATAGCTCATACATGAACAAAACTTACCTAACACATATTATTTTTCTGTAAGGTATATCCCAACACTTAAAAAGCAATAAATAACACTTCAACAAAATGCTGTTCCACAGCAAAGTCACCAACCAAACACAAAGATAAGATTGAAATGACATCAAATAAGTTGCAAAAGGAATCTTGTTTACAATATGAGGAGACTTCAAAACGTTTATGAAAAAGTTCCATTATCTATTCATTTGATTTTCCATGAATTTTTGGAAGATCCCTGATAAAACACTTGAAGAGAAAACACCATCTCAGTTGACTAGTAACGTACACAACAGGCAACTTAAATTTTTTTTGAGTCAGAAGATGCTTGTAACCACAAAAGGGCTGTGGGCCATTTGAAGACAAAAACAAATGTTAGAAAGTAGATTAATTTATGAATACAGAACTCATAATGGTAGCCAACTGTATTTGGGGAAAAAAGGAACTAAATAATAAATGATACTGAATCAGATGACAATCCAGAGGAAAACAATAAAACAATAAAATTGTTCCTCACATCACAATACATTGCAAATGAATTAAGGCAATTATTTATTTCAAAAAGTATAGACTTTTAAGGATTCAGGGGTGACAAACCTTTCCTTAAAAAGATAGAAATTCTAAGCCTTTAATGAGTCACTGGGTTTTGAACCACAGTCTCAGGGAATACCAAGGTCAATGGAGAAAACATAGTCCACAAAGAGAGTTCTACATCCTATATTAGAGAGATGTGGCTAAGTTTTTAAAAGCTCATAAGCGGCCAATAAAGATAAGCTATTGATCTCTCTCCCTGTTTGGAGGAAAGCGGAGTGATGAAAATTATAGAAATATGGAACAAGTAGTTTAGTGACAAGGACAGCTGAATTCATGTGTCCATTGGACAGTTGCTACCCTGTGACTTTCTGTTTTCCTGCCTCTTCTCTCCTGTGGATATGGAGAAACCAGTACTTCACCTTAGCTATCTGATCATGAGCTTTTCAGACTCTAGTTACTACCATCAAATTAGAATAAAAAACATTGCTTGGGGATACTACATTATGCTGACTGACCTTAGTGGTCCCAGATTATAGTCCTGAACCCCTAAGCCTAGCAACTTACTCTCTCAAGGTGTGTGGTTATATCTAAAAATTTTCATAACCTTATCCCCTGTATACCCCACAGTAGCAAAAACAGTTACACATCTTCAGATATCCTCTCTCAATCCTACATACCAGTGGTTCTCAATCTCCCTAATGCCGCAATCCTTTATGTGGTGACCCTCCAACCATAAAATTACTTTCATTGCTACTTCATAACTGTAATTTTGCTACTGTTAGGAATTGTAATGGAAATATCTGATATGCAGCATGTATTTTCATTGTTACAAATTGAACATAATTAAAGCATAGTGATTAATCACTAAAACAATATGTAATTATATATTGTGAAATATTTATTTCTAATGAAAAATAAATGAAATGTTGTCTAGAAACTTCGTGTAGCATGGGTAATGTTAGTCTTCTCGTCAGTTACTCCTATATGGGCTTATCTGCATGTGGGTGAACACATCTATAGACAGAGAAGAGGTGTCTGGGTTCCTAAGACCCTCAGAAATGTGTTTTCCGATGGTCTTAGGCGACCCCTGTGAAAGGGTTATTCTACCCCCAAAGGGATCATGACCCACAGGTTGAAAACTGCTGTTCTAATTACTCCCGTTACGTTTCTGAAGGGTTTAACTATCTTGCATTTCATGAATCAAACACTCTTAATTATATAGATAAGCATACAAAGGTCTAACAAGATTAATAAATTAAAATGAAGATCATAATAGTAAGTGGAAGAACTATTGAAGGACTAGGGGCTAGTTAGGTGTTTCATCAGTACTGTACTGCACCCTGGCTCTATCATCCCTTTTCTGTAAGGGACTTCGAAGTTATCTTCCCCGTGGGTTTGGGGTCTCCACTTTTTCTGTGCTCCGTCATGTCAGTTTGATTGCTTGTTTTTGAACTTCTGATACCTATTCCTGCCAACAGCTTGTAATCACACGGGCTGGTGTGTTTCTTCCATGTAGGCTTTGTTGCCTCCCTGCTAGATGGCTACTTGTTTAAGTATAACCCTTTACTTAACTGTTGGTTCCGTTGCTGTCTCCAGGGGATTGCTTATCCTGCCTACCTTACATAGATAGACACAAAAGGAGGGGGGGTGGAGAGAAAGACCCTACAAAGAGTTCCTAGACTAGCTGTTGTCCTGACCAAGATTAGATGGTTATCTCTCTCTTAAATTGTGTGTGGGCCCTGTTATAATCCATCAGTCCAATTACCTTTTCTTTTAGGGATCCATATCCCAGGACCTGCTTACCTTCCAGCACTTACTGTTTATCTTTTTTGTCCTCAGCATTCATGATCAAGGGACATGCCCTCTACAAAAAGCCCCATTGCTTTTCCTGCAGTTAGGGATGAAGTGGTCTAGTGCTCCACCTCCCACCCCATTACACCTTTAGAATTTCAATGTGGCCCCCTTGTGAATATCCTTCATCTAATTCAGACGAGGTGTCAAGCATGCTCCCTGAATCAGAAATCAACAATCAGGATTCCTCAGGGACTTCATGGTTTTGCTCCTATGGCTGGTCTGCTGCACTCCTCTCTTGGTTTGCCCATGTGGGCGAGTCAGACCAACCATACTCCCAAACTGTATCTTGAGTCCTATCCTCTGTAACACTGTCATCCAGGGAAGGGACATCCTATCCTCTCTTTGAACAAGCTGCTCTGAGCAGGAACATCATCCTTAAGACTTGGCACACTGGGATGAGGTCTCCTCTCTCCCCTTCCCGTGGAGACATAAACAATACCCTCCCCTTGGGTGGATTAGTTCTCTGGCCCCCGTTGCCATCTTTTATCTTCCCCCACCCCTCTGTGGGCCACAAAAGCCTATGAGAGGGGTGGATGGGTATAGAGGGAAGGAGGGATGTCTTTCAGTACAGGTGCTATCTGTATCTTTTTATTTATTATTATTTGGGGGATAACAAATTCTTCATTGGGTTTGGTCTGACGCTTGCCAAAGTATATGGTTCTCAACTCAGGAATTGTGTGTTTTGTATGTTCATTTTCCATTATTGCCTGTTCTGCTGTTTGAACTTACGTCGGTGGGAGAGGGCACTCATGTTGTACTTGACCTTTTGTGCTTGGCTAACTTCACTCAGCATGATATCCTCCCCCTAATCTCAAGAGACCAGGTGCTTCTTTTTTGCATCACTAATTTTCAGGGATGCGTAGTACTTCATTATGTGTATGTAGCAGAATTTTTTAATCCATTCATCTACTGATGGAAATTTAGACTGTTTTCAATTTTTTTTTATTGTGAGTTGCGCAACAGTGAACATTAGAGCTCAAATGTCTAATTATGACTTGTTTCTTATTTCTTCTGGGTATATGCCCAGTCGTGGAATTGCTGGTTCATAAGATAACTCAGTTTCCATCTGTTTTAGGTATCATCAAATCTCTTTTCACAGTGGCTGTATGTAACTACAAGATAGCCAGCAGTGAATGAGAGTACATGTCTCACCACACTGCCTCCAACATTTGTTGCTTTCTGTTTTTTTTAATTGAGCATTCCTTATGCGTGTTAGGTGGTATCTCATAGTTGTTTTCATTTGTGTTTCCTGGATAGCTAATGATGAGGACCATTTTCTCATGTGGTTTTGTTTTGTTTTGTTTTGTTTTTGCCACTCAGGTTTCCTCCTCTGTGAAACTTCTGTTCAAGTCTTTTGACCACCTCCTCACTGAGCTATTTGTTTTTTGTTTTTTGTGGTTTTTTTAGTATTTTGTTTTTTCCTTGTAAGCTTGCAGGGTTCTGTAGGTTTTTCTCAGGTTTTATTTCAGCTTCTTTGATTATCTTGTTTGACTTTCACGTTTGTTGAATTCTGCTTGACCATCTTCAAGGATGCTAATATGATCCTCCCCCCTGTAGCCTGATGGTCTTTAACAATTTGCTTTGCTTCTGCTGCATTTCCCCTAACTCGGAGGTTTCCCTGCAGCAGGTGGACTCTACCCTCTCCCTTTTTCTCATCTGTTTTCAGTATTGATTCCCTGACATTCTCTATGACTCTAGGCAGCACACCAAAATTTTCTTTGTGTGGCAGTTCAAAGTCTGCTTCTTCTTTGTACGTTGCTATGTTCGGGTCCTCCTCAGGCATTAAATTTTGTTTCTCTTGCTTTCTTAATGTGGCTGCTGATGTGCGTGGTGGTCTGCGTGGTATTTTGGTGGAGCTCAGTGCCATTTCCGTGGTAGTTCAGGAGGGCTCCTGGCTTCTTCACAGATCTTACAGGAATAATTCAAAGGGCTACCTGGAGCCAGCTACACTGTGGTTTCTATCTGTGTCTCCGTCTCACTGGGATTGACTCTCATCCTAGACAGAGCTAGCTATTTGGAGGGCAATGTGGGCTTTCTCAGGCAGGGTGGGTGGGGCAATTGCGGGTATCAAGGGTGATGCTGGGCTGGCTAATTTCACTCAGGTGCTTATGGGCCATCGCGGTGGAGGGATGTACTCATGGGTTGTGAGCACAACCCCACCACAGACTCCGATCGCTAGCAGCAGCGCCAGATCTGTCCGGAACAGAGAGGTTGGCACTGGGTAGGCCGATCACTAGCAGGCAGACCAGGAGTTCACAGGCCGCAGTACAGGAGGGAGGGCACAGAGTGTTACACGGGGGGGGGATACATATTGAGTTGGTAAGTTGGTAGAAAGTAGGTTTTGTCAAAGTGTAGGAAGCAGATTCTAGAAGTTGTGGTGGTTGAGGTGCATGATGGTATATTAATCTACCAGTGTCCCTTATCAATTTTATAAATTATGAAAGGGAGAGTGCAGACCTTGGATTATTTGTTTATAAGTAGCCGTTACACAACTCCAAGTTCTCTCCTTACTTGCAGTCCCATAGTCGATACAGGCTATTATTTTGGGTGACCCTGTGAGGAGAGGCATTTGATCAAAGAGTGGTCTTGGTAGGGTCCGTGGGACCCTGTGTTTGCTGGCTGCCTTGCCAGGCATGGGAAAGGTCTCCGAGTAACCCTGATTTGATGAGCCCCGATACCTGGGATGTAGAAAGGAGCCCTGTGTTTTCTTTCTTAGATGCTAATGTGAATAGGTCTCACAACTATCTGGAGCTGCCAGTGCCACGATTTCGAGTTGCATCTCTGTCTCCCTGGGGCTGGCTCTCTCCCTACAAAACTGCAATTTTACTTGGTGAGTTAAGGATAAAGTGACCAGACATCCCGCTTTTTAACAATTTAATAACATCCCACGGCATTTGAAAATTAAAAAATATATAGTACTATTTTTGCGTTCTATGAAAATTTTTGTTGCTCCATGTAGGCCAAATTTTTTATCAAGAAACTCCCCCCGCCCCCCGGTCAATGGTGTCAAGCTTAAAATCTGGTCACTTGACTTAAGGAGGTTGTGTGTTGAAGAGAACAGATTCCAAAGTTTACTGTGGTTGAAGTCATGGAGGAATGGTAGTAAATCCACCAGGAATGGCAACGAGTCAACCCTGCATGTTATGTAAGGACATTGTTTGGTGGTATGAGGTGGTGAGATTCAGGCTAGAGGGGTGATTTGGTTTGTGATATGGCTGTGAAAGGTGTATTCTTGTGATTGAGTTAATTACCTTGAGAAAATGTGCCACTGGTGAATTGGTTCAGGGGGGATGGAGATGGAGGAGGTGGCCAAGTGAGGGGGGGGGGGGTGCTTTCTATTTCTAAGTTGCCTAGTAGGGTGGATTATAGCAATGTCTTACTCAACAGGCCAATGTCTTAAGTGGAAGGCTTGTTTTGCTGTCTTACTACTGCGTGGTCTTTTGAACAATCTTTCAAAGACTCTTTGTCAAGCCCAACCTGGTAAAACTCAGTTTTGACCAAGACCACTTGCTTTACTCTCCTGGTGATTTTCCCTGCTTTGTCCTGTTAAAGCATCAGTTCTCAACCTTTGGGTGGTGACCCCATTGGGGGGGTCAAACGACCTTTGACCAGGGTGGCCTGATTCACAACAGTAGCAAGATTACAGCTATGAGGTAAGCAATGAAAATAATTTTATGGTTTTTGGGGTCACCACAACATGAAGAACTGTATTAAAAGGTCACAGCATTAGGAATATTGAGAACCACTGTGTTAAAGCTTTGTTAATGAACCAGGTGTGGGGTGACTTAGATTTAAAGTTATGAAAAGCAACACAGCTTTGGAATGTCTGTGTTTTTTAAAGTTTTCTTTCTTTTTTCTTTCTTTCTTCCTCTCTTTCTTTCTTGTTCAGGGGCTTACAGGGTATCCTGTTATTAGGGCTATGCCCCACTGTCTCCCAGGAAAGGGGGCTAGGGGCTTGACCAAGTGGGTTTGGGGCTCTGATTGTAGTAAATTTGTATCTAATTATCTTTCATTACCCATGCTGGCAGGTTGGGCACAGAGCTAGGAAAAATGGGTAGAGATGTGGCTAATGTGGTCCCTCTATTCCTCCGGGAGCGGGTGGGGGCAGGGAGGTGCAAAGCCTCACAGTAGAGAGGGGAGCACCAGAGTGAGCTCTTCTGACTAGTTTTCTGAGGTTCTCCAGGGGCCTGGGATTATGACCGCCCTTAGTACTAAAGTGAGCAGATTTTAAGCAGGACACCATTGACCGGGGGTGGGGGGGGGTTGGTAAATGATTAAAAATTTGGTCTATAAGGAGAAACAAAAATTTTCATAGAACGCAAAAATAGTATTGTAATTATTTAATTTTAAAATGCCACAGGACAAATGTTAAAAAGCAGGATGTCTGGTCACCCTACTAGACACCAGTCTGGGAAAAGTGCAGCACCTTGGGGGGGCTTGGATCTCAAGAGCAGGAAAAGATAGCAGACCCCTTCCCACTGGATCTGGGGAAGGATGTGGAAAGTTTGCAGGCAGGTGCAGTGAACCTAAATCATCACAGAGAGACCTCGTATCGTTCCATGGGTAAAAATTGTAAGGGGCGGTCTTAACCCCAAACCTTAGGACACTGGGATTCTATTTCTTGCACCCGCCTCCCGAGAGTGGCCTCCATACCTCTTACCTTTTCAATCTAACCACAGGAGCACTCAGCAGGTGATTTTACCAGGACACCATCTTGAGGCTCCCCTTAGAATCTTCATCCACAAGATCACAGCCTTGAAAACCCTATGAACAGTTCTACTTTATACACATGAATCATGTTAACTAAGAGCACATTTCATCTTATGTTATCACTGAGTGTCATTGGGTTTGTTTCCAAGCAACTCACTTTCCAGAGCAGAATTACTTTCTAGAGTTTTTCCAAGCTGGTAATCGTTACAGAATGAGATTGACAGGTCTGCTGGGGAGATTTAAATAGTTGAACAGCCAAGACTTCACCATTGTACTACCAGGATTCCTGTCAATTACAGACTACTACTCACTTCTACTCAGTGCCTTCAAGTCACTTCTCAGGGCGACCCTGTGGGACAGGGTAGAACCACTTCTCTGGGTTTCAAAGACAGTAACTCTTTACAGAATAGAATGCCTCTTCTTTTCCCTGAGGAATGGCTGGAGGTTTGAATGACGAGACTCCACACTACCTCCAGGGCTTCTGGTTAGAACGAATGAGAAAAGCTCTTACCCTACCAAAAAACAGTTAATAGTCACAATTATCCAAGTCAATATTTTAAGTTTAATCATCAGCAGGAAAACTGCATTGTGAGAAACTCTAATAGGAACAAACATTTTCTGTTTTAATTAGCTATCTTTTTCAAGGCCTACTTTAAAATGAATAATTAAGATACTTGGATTTTGCTTCATTTTTAATAGTGGTAATATACTTTAATATAATGAAAACACAATTTAGTATATGAAATCCTAGCAAGAGTTGAAAACTTTATATACTTTAGTATTTTTAGTATTTTATAGAGTACTTCATATTTCCCAAGTACTTGTAAATAATTTTATTGTACGTTCAAACATTTTACTAGCAGTGAATATCCGTTACATTACAAAGCACTGAACACACTGACTTTAGTCAATTCCACACCCGTACAACTTTGTAAGACAGTAAATTTGTCCTCGGGCAGCACATCTACCACATATTTCTAAACAGAGCCACTGGTGGGTTTCATCTGCTGCACTTTGAAGTTAGCAGCTAATTGTTTAATCAGTGCATTCTCAGTGTTCTTTATCTATGGAATAATCCAAAAGGCCTACTGCCCTTTAGTTGACCCCAACTCATAGCAACCAAGAGAAGTGACCTGCACTTTAAATTGTTATGTGCGCCGACAACTTGAGCTTTGGTGCTGTGGAGTACCTGGTAACTGTGAACTGGCAACCTTGTAGGTTGTAGCCCAATGCCTAACCTACAGTACCGCCAAGGCTATTTGATCCATATGTGGTGGATATAAGGTAAGATGAACTTCTTTACTATGTAATTTTTTTTGGGGGGGTCTCACTGGTATTATTTTATCTTCAAAATATATAAATATCTATGACTAGTTTTTCTCAAATCTATGTTTTACACCCACACAAATTCTGATTGCCTTTGAGAGCTGTCAGATAGCAAATTAAGTTCATTGGGAATCATATAAGTAAGCATCAGGAAATTGAACACCAAAACGCTCATCTCTACTATATCTAATACTGCCTTATTGTTTATCATCAAGAAAAAGAAGGCTTTTCATATTCTTTAACTGCATGCATAGTAGCTACTGCTGTTGCTGCTGCTGCTATTGTTATGTGCCACGGAGTCAGTTCCCACTCTGAGCAAACCCGTGTAAAACAGAGCAAAACACCAGACGGTCCAGTGCCGTTCTTATGATCAAGGCCATTCTTGCAGCCACCGTATCAATCCATCTCATTAAGGGCTTCGTCTTGATTGCCGCTCCTTCATTTTGTCAAGCACAGCATCCTTCCCCAGGATTGAGCGCTCCTGATATAATATGTCCAAAGTCCTTGAGTTGAAGACTTGACATTTTTGCCTCTATAAAGCATACTGGGTATTCCAAGACGGACCTGTTTGTTCTTCTGGCAGTCCATGATATGTATAAGAAAGAGCTTTATATCAAAGAGTGGTGTGGCAGTCGAGTAATCTGATGTCAATTTGAGGATTAAGAGTGTAGGGGTGGAGTCTAGCCTGTCAATCTGGAGACAGGCAATGAGATTTCTGTGTGTGCATCGCTTGCTCCTGAGAATTTTGGTAAATTCGGCCGTATTTCCCCCCCCTTGGAAGTGAGAGACTCACTACTCAGTCCCTTGGAGATGCTTTACTGACAAGACACAAGGCTGACTCCCTGTGAGACATCCCAGAGGAGAAGCCACATGAACTTACCTTGATGTAAGCAGACCTCTGAAGCCGGAAAAGCCACATAGAGACTCCTGCTAGTGCTGAGATGCTTGTGAAGCCAGAGAGAGGCTCCTGCCAGCTCTGAGATGCTTCTACCACCATTGGATACACAAGACTGCACCCAGTGGCCTATGATTGTCCTGGTGTCATTATATGTGCCTCAAAAATCTGAAGACTTTTTAGAGTGGTATCAGACATATGGGCTACTATCAGTCATATGACCTTGAACTGGACTGGGCTGGGATATTTTCTCAATGTTCAGTTGCTCTTTTTTTTTTAATTGCTCTTTTATGTAAACCTCTCCCTTATGTGCATATGCATGTTTATGATTTTTTTTCTCTCATCTACCCAAACTAACATAAGCGGTTATTAAGAAAACACTCCAGCTCAGTCCAGATCAAGTCCCTAAGTCCAATATTAGCCCAAATGTCAAGTACTAGTCAATAAATTCCTCCCCAAACTCACGCAGCACACACAATGGTGCTGAATGCAGCAAGACCTCAAGCCATTGAGGGAAAAGTTGTGGATCTAATGCTGGTGGAAGCATCTCAGTGCTGGCTCGGGTCTCCATGTGACGTCTGAATGCAGCTTCTTAGTGTGGCTCCATGTGGCTTGTCAACAGGATGTTCCCAGAATCCTTGTGAGAACACTTAACCCACAAGGAGGCATTGTCAGGCTGTGACCTGATTTACAGGCAAGGCTCCATCTCTACACTGGCTTATCAAGTTGACATGAAATTATATAACGACCACAGAACCCCTCTGGGGCATTCTACTCAGTCCTCTAGGTTTATCTTGAGTCAGAGTCAACAATGCCAATGGGTTTGGTTTCCAGTTGAATCAATAGTTTAATAGGTGCACGCTGTGTGCAAATTACCACATCATCTTGAAAGTAGTACAAAAATAAAAAGCACCAGATCTATCCTTTCCAGAAACTATCAAAAATAAGGAACAGGTAACATTTAATATGGCGGGAATACTCAAGGTTACTTGTCAAAATGAATTACTATTATACTCAAAAAGTGGCAATTTCACTTTTTCTAACCAATTCAGATCCTGTCTCTGTGTGATATTCTTCACACAGTAAATTTATATTACTCTTTATACTGCTTCATTTGGGATTGACAGAAATCGAATCTTTGATCATCAACCTGCTTATCCTAGGACAAACAGAGAGGACTCCTGATGGAGTGGTGTTGATGCATTGGGGTGCTTACTGCAAGGTTAGCAGTTCAAAACCACCAGTCTCTCCGCTGGTTCAGGTTCAGAAACTTAGAGGCCCAATTCTGTCCTGTCCTATAGCGTCACTAAGAGTCAGAATCGACTCAGCAGCAGTGAGGTGAGGACAGCTTAACAAGAACATTACAGAGGGATAATCTTAACATTTTCTTAGGTGCATAATTTATATCCTTTTGAAAATTCTTGATCTGAACAACTTTGGATACATTATTAATAGGTGTTCTGGTGACACAGTGGTTACGTGCTCGACTGCTAGGCATAAGGTTGATAATTTACACCTACCCAGCTAAAAGATTACCACCAAGAAAACCCATAGGCAGTGAGCTAATGGACCCCTGGGACATCAATCTCCACAACCTTGAAACCAGAACTGCATGGTGCTGAGCTAGCAACTGCCCTCAAAGAAGGACCTCGCTAAAGTAAGAGAAAAGTCTAGGACAAAATTCAGGATCACAAGAAAAATTAGGCGTGCTGGTCAGATTGAGAGAGCATAGTAGAACCTGGTAGACTCTGGCCTTTCATTGCCATGCAAGTCTGGAAGTGAACGTGGCATCCGCCAAACAAAGCATATGTGTATAAGGGAGGGTATCCTTCATACTGTTCAGTGTGCACACCTTAAATCAATCAGCCATGTAGTATCAGAATAACAGCATTTACCGAACGACAGGAATGGAGACAGGAAGGATAGTGGAGATTGCAGTCAATGAAAGGAAACAGAATATGTCTGAATTGTTAAATAGGAACCTGGTCTGCTCTGTAAACCTTCACCCAATTCATAACAAATAGAAACTACCATGTAAAATACACTGACTCAGGCCAGGAGTGGAGGAGATACAGTAAAGAAGACAGAATCTTTCTATTAAACGTTTGGGTTTCTGACTAAATGGCTGCTATCATTATCAAACATAGGGGATATAGGAGGAGCAGTAGGCTAAGATGGTGGGAATATTAGTGAAAATATACGATGTACTCATACATTTTAAACACATTACTCTCATGTATGCTATTTTTTTATGTATGCTATTGTAAACAATGCTAACCAACACTCACCATGTGCTAACCTACCTCTCATCTATATCGTACAAACTGTAGAAAACAGTAAAGTATGAAGAAAAAGTAAACTGAATTATTATATACCCATTGTGAATATTTTAGTGTACTTGTAAATTTTCTTCTTATTTAAAACATACACTTTTTTCTAGGCAAAATTCTTCAGTGTCACCACATTTTTTTAGCATTTTTTATGGTTGCAAAATAATGAATAATACAAATATTGTTAGGTTACTTTGAATTGATTGATTTTAAGTGACCTCATGTAATGCAGTAGTTATCTCATAAAATATCCTTTTTTGAAGATTGTGTGTGGGATTGTAGTCACCTAGCATCGTGTGGACTTGAAACTGTTTTATTCACATAGACCCTGAAAAACATTAGAAATACTAGGTACCCCTCACACATTTTTTTAAATGATCTACAATGTGTCTTGTAAATTCACATTGTTGCAAATGATATAATTAATTTCTAGCATATAGTATGTTGCATATGTACTTTAAATTTATTCCCAACAAAACCTAGGAGTCCAGACTAGGGTCAAGAAACTGTTGGGACATGCTTGCCATATGACTCACTTGGCAGTTGATGCACACTGTAAAACCAATTCATCAAATGATGCATGTTTTCTCCTACAAGAAATCTCGCTTCATTTATTAATGCAAATAAATATGTCACTATGATTCTGGTGACAATCACTCTACTTCTAAATGTAGTCCCTAAAATTCTTTCTTCTACACCTCCTGCTTGGAAACCCTGCAAAATCCTGCAGTATGTTAGTATGCCTAGTATGTTAGTCTGGTTAACTAGAGAAACAAATTCATAAACACTCATATATGTATAAAAAGAGTTTTATATACATTAAGAAAACGTCCCAACTCAGTCCAGTCTAAGGTCATAAGTCTGATGTTAGTCCATATGTCCGATACCAGTCTAAAAAGTCTTCTTCAGACTCAGGAAACACATGCAATGGTGCCGAATGTAAGATAATCACCAGCCAGATGGGTAGAATGCCTTTGGATCCAGTGAAGAAGTAAACATCTCAGCGCTGCCAAGGATCTCCAAGTGGTTGCTCTGGCTTCAGGGGTCTGGTTGCATTCCTGTGACTTGTCCGACTCAGGGCACTCGGGTAACTCTCTGTGGCTTCTCCTCAGGGATATTTTGCAGGAAGTGAGCTTTGTCGGTCAAGTGTCTCCAAGGGAGTGTTGTCACTGGAAAGTCTCCAAGGAAGTGAACTGAGAGACACAGTGTCTCTGCCTCCAAAAGGAAGGACCACATTTCCCAGAATCCTCAAGAGAAGGCCACGCCCACCAGAAGTCTCATTGCTGTCTCCAGATTGGAGACACCCTACACTCTTAATCCTCAAATTTACACCAGATTAGGTGACTGCCCCACCTACCCTTCTAACTTCACCTAGGCTACTTCTCTACAACCTCTCATATCCTTTAGGCACCATGTTCTAGCACCAGGAATTCACTGTGTCCACTAAACAGGTTTTTGTTCTTTTGTTTTTCTTAACATTTTCACAAA
>PVJH01006030.1:0-105989 GCA_004026705.1 Nesogale talazaci
GATATGGGCCCCCTTTCCTTTTCCCCTTACCTCCCAGCCCTCATTACTCTGCAATGATTATTATTTTGTCATATCTTACACTGCCTGACATCTCCCCCTACCCACTCCTCCCTACATCTGCCCTCCAGATAGGAGACAGTCTGCAGATCCCCATAGCTGGCTTCCTCTCTCCACTCCACCCTCCCTCTGCCCATCCAGCAACTTCACTCCCACCACTGACCTGAGGGGTCAATTCACCCGAGTTCCCTCATTTCCAGTTCCCACTACCACCAGTGCACCTCCTCCAGTCCAGCTGGAGCTTCAGGGCAGATTTGGGGCTGTGATGGTTGGGGGAAAGAAACCTTCAAGAAATAAAGGAAGGTTTTATGCTTCATTGCTACCTCACTGGCCCATCTCTCCCCCGTGACTCCCCTGTAAGGGGGTGTCCAATTGCCCAGAAGTGGGCTTTGGATCCCCACCCTTCTCTCCCCCTCATTCTTACGGATTTAATCCTTGTTCTTTGATGTTTGATGTCTGCTCCCTTTGACTCCTCGTGATCACACAAATTGGTGCGCTTCTTCTCTGTGGGCTTTGCTGTTTCTGTGCTGGATGGCCACTTGTTCCCCTCTAGCCTTTAAGATCCCAGCTACTTTATTGTTTGGTGACTGGACGCCATCAGTTTCCTTGGCTCTGTCTGCCTCTGCACCCTTTTGTCCCCAGCGATCATGACAGGATGGTGTGCACTTAACGATACATTTTTGTTCTTTGATGCCTGATAGCCTGGTTCTTTCCACTCCTCATGGTCGCACAGGCTGTTGTGCTTCTTCTATGGTAGACCTTGTTGCACTGTTTACTCATGCTCAAGCCTTTGAGGCCTCAGGCATTATGTCTTGCTAGCCTGTACCATTAGCCATCTTCACCACTTTCTCCTGTCCCCACTTGTCCTCATTGATCATCTCAGGAAAGTGCATAGACAGTAATATTTGTTTTTCCCTGTTTGATGCCTGAGATCTGATCCTTTTGACTCCTCTCAGCCACACTGGCTGGTGTGCTTCTCCCGTGTGGAGCTGGGTACTTCTTGGCTAGTTGGCTTATACTCAATTCTTTTTTTTTTTTCTTCATTGATTCATGTTCTTTTATTAAGAGGATACTGGACTAAATAAGGACATTGGTTAGTTGAATGATCAACTAGTTGTTGCTTCGGTGACTTTCATTTCTTTTTTTTTTTAAACTCAATTCTTAAAATCAGCTTCAATACTTATTAGGTTTATCTTAAACTAAATGATTTATCTTACCTAAATTATTCTGTTGATACAAAATATCGGATTAGGTCTCTGAAGACATCAAACTGGAGCCAGGTTTTCTGTCGGTCATTTTGTTGTAAGCATTCCAACGCCGGCAGGGATCTCCACGGGGTTTCCCCTCACAGATGTCTCACAAGAAGGGAAGCAAAGAGAAAGTTTCTTCCAGGGAATTCAGCAGAGAGAGGGAGGTATTTTCTGCCTACAAAGATGAAGTCCTGGACTTCCCAGAACTCTTAGGGGAAGACTATCCCCATATAGAAACTCCATTGGCTGCGACTCAACTGACACAGTAGACACCACCCCTTCACTCTTAATTCTCAAATTGACAGACATTTAGATAGCTGCCACAGTGTCTAACAACAACAGCAGAGCAACATATGAAATGATGTGCATGAATTATATCAGGGATGGACATGGTTTTTTTGGATGTGTATCAAGGCCAGATAGAAAACATGTTTGGTTTTGCAAGCACATGGTCTCTGCCACAGCTATGCAGCCCTTCAGGAGCAATGGAAGCAGCGTATCTTCCTATGGCCAGTTGCAATCGAGTTGCTTCCTGGAGCTCTGGTGCCATTCTGATTATGGGTTTGGTTGTTAGCCCCCATGGGTCAGCAGTTCAAAACCTTCAGCAGGTCTGTGGGAGAAAGATGGGACTTTCTTCTCCTGCAGCGAGTTACACTTTTGGAAACCCCATAGCTGCAGTTCTGCCCTGTCCTTCAGGGTCCTTCTGAGTTGGAATTGGCCCATCGGCATAAGAGCACATCCATTCTGACTTCTGGTAACTTCTTATGTGTTACAGCATGTTTGAGGGGAAACTTTTAGTAGAGGAGAATTAGAAAAACCAATTTACTTCTTGACTTCTCTTGGAAATGTCTCTAATTCTTATCACCCACAAATCATCTTAACAATATACAGGGCTGATCCCCGCTGGCATAGTGGTTGTGTGCGGGATTGTGGCCCACAGGGTTGGTGGTTCAAATCCAGCAGCAGCTCTCCAGGAGCAAGGCTGGGGCTCCCACTCCCACCAGAGGGCAGTGATGCCCCCCCCAAAAAAAGAATATGCAAGGACAATGTCTTATATTTTTAAATTCCTTATGCTCAAAAGCCCTCCCCCTCTTTTTTAAAGATTGTTAAATAGCAGTTCAGACATAACCAAATAAAATGGTGTGTCCATCCCACTCGACTTTGACAGGTGATGAGTCTGTTCGAACATGAATTTTCTAAATCCACTTCACAGGTACCTGGCTCAGTTATGTTCTTTGTACAGAGTCCCATCAAGTTTTGCTTCCCATTTCTGGAGTTGAGGACAGCACCACAAAAATGTTACAGGAAGGGTAGACTGAGCATAGAAAGCTCAGTCATGAGCTATTATGGAGATAATTGCATGTGGTTTGGTCCAGTTTTAATTCCACCGTGAAAAGCATTTTCATAGAGTCTATTATTGCTTCTTCCAAATAAAAAATTTCAGGGAACAAAGTATACATTTTAGAATCATTCACTGGAAATGATTTGAGCTTTTGTTGCAAAAGCCTTCCTGATCACATAAAAATTCTAAAGCATTACATTAAAATTTTTTTCTTTTGTTCTTGTGTTCGTTGAGAGTGTAGGCAGTAAGAGATACACGAATTCAACAGTTTCTACATGCACAATCAAGTGACACTGGCTGCATTCTTTGAATTCTGCAACCATTCCCATCCTCCTTTGCTGAATTGTTCTTCCACCATCAACATAAATTGGGAGCTGTGGCTTCTACCTAATCTTTCAAATAGCTGTTGTCAGTCGGGTACCATGCATACAGATATTTAATGCTCAAGGCAGACATTCTTTACATATTTCACTATGCTACTGTTTGACAGAAGAAAACTGCAGTGTAGAATTTGGGTTTCACATTTAATGATTACATCAAGGTTGGGGTGGGGTGGGGATAATCCAACTGCCATGGCTTCAGAAAGTATGTATTCCATTCCACATTTAAAATTCTTACCTGCATTTTCCCTCTTTGATCAGGGTTATTCTATAGAGTCTTTGATTAAGACATTCAGTTCTAAAGTACTCCTTTTGGGGCAAATAATTCTTAATAACTGGCTGAGAGTGTCCTTTGAGGCCCTGGTGTCTCTGTGGTAGGTTTCTCACCTTCCATTAGGGATATTCAACTTGATTGCTGGCTACTGCACTTCATGAACCATCCTTCTGCTATGAGGGGCATTGGCATTGTTATGATGTTGAAGAGGTCCAATGGAGCTTCCAGATCAAGACAGACAAGACAGAAAGGCTTGACCAACTACCACTGACAATCAGTGAGGGAAAATATTACTGTACAATCAGTCATAGGAATGAACAGCATTTTGTCCTGTTGCGTCTGGAATGATCATGATTTGGAAACCACTTGGCAACACCTAACAGGGTTTCATATCCTTAAAAAAATTCCTTTCAGTTTTATGTGGATATGAAAACTCTTGGTGTCCAATCTGCCATATTCATTGCTCTGGAAGCTGTTGGCACTGAAGTTTAGTCACTGCTTAAAAGTCTGATGGATTAAAGGTAAATAGACCCCAGCTCCCCTTGATGAACTGCTGAGTCCATAGAGCCTTGATATCTGACCACTCCTAGCTTCCTCTGTTTAATTCATCTTCCTGCAATCTAGAATTTCACGAGGTCTCCACTCTTTACACAAATTAGGGATCTTCAGTAGGTTTTCTGGAAATGAACGATTCTGTTTCTAGAAAGGTTGATGACTCCCCCAAAGACCGCTAAGACTCATCTGGGATGATCAAAGATGGCAGCCTTCAGTGTGGATTACAATTCAATGTAAAGGAGACCAATATATTCACAACTGGACCAAAAGGTAACATCATGATAAATGAGGTCAAGGATTTGATGTTGCTTGGATCTATAATCAGTGCTCATGGAAACATCAAGAGGTCAAAAGACACATTGCCTCAGGCCAGTCTACTGCAGAAGCCCTCTTTGTTGTTGGTCGCTATGGGCCGCTGAGTCAGTTCCGACCCATAGCAACCTTGTGTACAACAGAATGAAATACTGCACCATCCCAAGACCACTGGGGAGTCCTGAAGAGCAAGGATGTTACTTTAAGGACGGAGGTGCTCCTGACCCAAACTGTGGTACTTTCTACTGCCTCATACCCCTGTGAAAGCTGACCACTGGATAAAGAAGACTGAAGAAGAATCCACATAGTTGAATTTTGATGCTGGAGAAGAATGTTGAAAGAACCACGACCTGCTCAAAGGATAGGCGCTCGTTCAGGCAAGGATGGGGAGACTTCTTTGTACATATTTTGGGCATGTTGTCAGGAGAAATCTGTTCCTGAAGAAGGACATCATGTTTGGTAAAGTAGAGAGACTGTGAAAAAGAGGAAAGTGCTCAAGGAGATGGATTGACACAGTAGCTGCACGAATGTGCTTGAGCATGGGAACAATGGTGAATCTGGCTCACGACCCAGCAGTACTTTGTTTTGCTGTACATAAATTTACTAGGGGTCACACATGACTTGATGATTTGTAGCAACAGTCATAGGTTTTGTGGAGTCCACTCTGAAAATAGCCTGAATGATTGCTTTCTGATTGTTTGAAAGGCAGGGATGATTTTTCACACGGAATGCTTAGTGGTGCTAGTTGGTAGTTGCTAATGAATCAATTTAATTTCAACTCCTGGCCAACTCATATGGGCAGAGTAGAATTTTTTTCCATTGGGTTGTCAAGACGCTGATGCTTTAAAAGCAGATTCCCAGGCCTGGCTTCTATGGTGCCCTTACTCACTGCGATTTGAGTCAATATTGATGCATAGCAACCCCCTGTGCGTTTCCAAGACTCTTAACTCTTTAATGGAGTCGAAAGCCCAATTTTTTGAGCCACACAGCTGCTGGTGGTTTTCAACCGCTGACCCTGTGGAACACAGCCTGATGCATAATCCCTGAACTCCAGAGCTCCTTCTGCTCAAATTGCCCACCTTTCATCTCGGATCTGAATATGGACACCTCCAAGGGAAGTCTGCGTTTCGCTGTGAAGGCTGGATCACTCTAATTTCCTTAGATACTTTTTTAGGGTGTAGGTGCTAATAACTTTATCGCACAGCTCCAACATCATAGGGGTAGATCACCATCAGTTTTGTTGATCATCTATGTTCTAGTTCAGTTCGGATCACCACTTTTTCTGGCTGCCTCTTCTCCAGAAATGAGTCCCCTGCCAGTGTGACTCAGGAATCAAGGCTGCCCCATCATAAGACTTTGTCACATGGGAGGCCTTTTGTTTCGGCCCTGCAGAAAACCTGTCAGAAAAGGAGTTAAAGATCTTTTTGGAGATTTTGATGGTGTGGTAGTCTAGGAAATTAGAGAAACACAAACCCATAGAAACTTACACGTATAAGAGAGAGTTTTATATAAAGGGTAAGTGTAAATTAAGAAAGCATCCTAACCCACTGCTATCCCAGCCCATAAGTTGAACAGTAACCCATATGAAACCAATCTACAAAATCCTTCGCAATCTCGCAAAACACATTCTTTGACACCGACTGCAGGAGGAAAGTCAGATCAGTGAGCATGTAAGCATCTCAGTGCTACTAGGGCTCTCCACACGACTCCTCCAGCACTCAGGCCTGCATCAGGGTAGGTCTACACAGCTTCTCGGGGATGTCTTAGAGGAGGTTAGGCTTGCAAACTGAAGCAGGGAACTGACTATGACAGCTGCACTCGGGCCTGACCCTCAGAAAGCAAGAGCCCCGAGAATTAGGAAGGCAAGGCTCACTCAGTCATTTATCCCTCTGTCTTTCAATTAATCCCACATGTGTTTATCTTCCAGGTTGACACAATAAATTTAACTATCTCAAAGGGCCTGGAGAACAAGTGGTATCCTTGTGCTTGTCATAACTGCATAATTCCTCAGAATAGGGCGTAGTCTTATATGTCCAGGATGAGGGAAGATATGACTGGTTTCATCTACAGATTTTTTTTTCTCTTTTTAAAAAAAAAAATTGGGGGGGGGCACCACTGCCCTCTGGTGGTTGTGGGAGCTACCCAGCACTGCTCCTGAGAGCCGCTGCTGGCTTTGAACCGCCAAGCCCGGGGCCACAGTCCTGCACTCAACCACTTACACCACCAGGGCCCAGCCCCCACAGATATTTTTATAGAGGTTATCTTCCTTATTTGTTTTCCTGTACAACCCACACCAGAAACCATTCTTTAGAGCTAGCTCCTTGTTATAGACAACCTCTGAATGTAGCTATTTCTAGGAGTCCTTGGATAATGTAAACAGTTAATTTTCTCAGCTGCTAATCAAAGGTGGTTTGACTCCACCTAGAAAGGGCTGATGACCAATTTTCCAGAAATTAGTGAAAAACTCTACAGAGCACCTGGATTCATGGAGTATAGCATAGATATTCTGAGCCCGGTCTGCTATTGGAGTCCTAGGAACTTCAGGTTGTGTAATTATGAGATTGAAGAGATGTGAGCCATATGACATCCCAGCACGGTCACTGGAATATCGTTTTCAGTAGAGGTTGTTGTTCGGTGTCATATAGTCAGGTCCAATTCACATTGAACTCATGGATAGCACAACGAAACACTGATCCTGTACCATTCTCATAACTCTTGTGTTTGAGGCCCTTATTGTCATCTGTGTCGATTCATCTTCTTGAGGGTCCTCTTTTTTTCTGACCCTGTATTCAGGCTTTTCCAGGAGCCAGAGAACAGATCTGACACATTGAACACTAATGATAGAAGACCTGATGAACTATGGAATGATACCAAGAATAGTATGTAGGAAGAAAGCAAACGAGCATTTAAGATAGAGGAAAGGAAAAAAAAAAGCATAGTGAATATCAAAAGAGACTCTAAAGCCTCCTGTTCAATATAGCCTAACTCCAGCAAATGGAAGAAATGATGAAACAAAAGAGCTGAACAGGAAATTTGAAAAGGTAACGTGAGGAGACCTGGTAGAGTATTATAATGATATGTGCAAAGGACTTGGTGTTAGAAAGCCAGAAATGAAGAACACTCTCAGCACATCTCAAGTGCAAAGAACTGAAAGAAAAAAGAAAGAAAAGCTGCAATAAACAATTTGGAAGTCAGTTTGCCATAGCTGACCTCCCCTGACCTCCCTAATGCCATGCGGCAGAGGTCACACACGCCTTCCCCCTCCATCCTTTTTCCCCCCTATTCTGATACTCACTTTCCGTCCCATGACACTCTACTTTTATGCTGAGCTCAAAGATTGTTGCAATGGCCCCAGAGAACTCACATAAATAGTTAATAGGTTATCACAAGTCAGGATAAATAAATAGTGGGGATGCAGTCATTGGTCTACAGCAATTCCTTTCTTCAGTCAGCATCCAAGTCTCTGCCTAATCTTCAGACTCTCAGGCATGTGGTCCCCTGGATTTTGCCTCCCTGGGCCAGGAAGCCAGTGCACCTATTGATCTGTTTCACAGACCTTTATTCAAGACAAGGAGAGACCCCCAATCGTCTCATGCTGTGCATGTGTTTCCGTCCCACTATCTCTGATACATGTTTTCTCAGCTGCTTCCACCACTTCAGACAGAGTTCTTGGATGTGCTTTTCCTATGTTCCTCTGATTTGCCTGTGTCTCAGATGGCTCTTAAAGACAGAAGAAGGACTTTGATGGAGGTGTGCCTTTTGTCTTTTAGTCGATCTCACCTTCAAGGAAAACACAAGATGTCACAACCTCTAGGGAAGTAGTCTTAAAGATTCCCTCAAAGGAACAATTGTGAGAATGGCATGGACTGGACAGTGTTTCCCTATTGGTCAGACCAGTTCTGCAACCCTAAAAAAATGAGACGATGGCATGACTTGGTTCACACCCTCTACTAAAGTGAGATCTTAATCCCACCCTAATCTTGTCCATTAGTGTAGTAGAGAACACCCTCAAAAATGGGATTATAGCCACAGTTAGGAATTATAACATATCACAGAAGAAATTGTGGATAAATGGTCCATATTAATTGGCTGCAATGCAAAAGCCTCAAGTTGTACTATAGAAGGATTTGATGGGCAAAGTACTGAATGATGCAGGAAGCATCAAAAGAAGATGGAAGGGATGCACAGACTCAAATCACTGTATCATAAAGAGTTGGTAGAGGTTGAACCATTTCAGGAGGTAGAATAAAATCAAGAAACAATGGTATGGAAGGAATACGTCTAAGCTGCACAATAGACATTAGAGAAAAACAATGCCTTAGGAATTGATGGAGTACCAATAGAAATGCTTTAACAAACTAATGAAGAACTGGAAGCACTCACTTGTCTTTGAAAAGAAATTTGGAAGCCAGTTACCCTGACAACGGAAAGATCCATAGAGGTCCCCATTCCAAGCAATATCATTAGTACCCCCTTTACGTAAAATTTTGTGGAAGATAATTGTAAAACAATTGCCACAGTAAACCAACAGGGAACTACCAGAAATTCAAGCTGGACTCAGAAGAGGATGCTAGAAAAATGTTCACTTGTGTTCTATTGACTATGCAAAGGCATCGACTGTGGACCTCTGTGAAGATCATTGAGAAGAATGGGAATTCCGTAACACTTTATTGTACTCCTGTTAATCTGTTCACTGGTCAGGAGTCAGTTGTTTGTATAAAGGAATGCTGTGTGGTTTAAAATCAGGAGCTGTGTTAATCAGGATTGTATCCTTTCACTTTGTGAATCCAATCTGTATCCTAAGTAAGTAATCTAAGAAGCTGGATTAGAGGAAAGCACCCTGAGAACCTGACATGTGCAGATGCTACAACTTTGCTTGCTGAAAAGGAGAACTTCAGACACCTTGGATACTACAGCCTTTAGTGTGGATTACAACTCAGTGTAAAGAAACAATACTTGCAAATGGATCTGCAGACAGCATCATGAGAAGGGGCAAAACATAAGTAAAGGACAGCAGAATCAATGCTCATGGAAGCAATAGTGAAGATATCAAATAGTGCATTTCACTTGGGAAAATTTTACTTCAAAGGCCTCTTGAAAGCATCCAGAGCAAAGATGTCACTTTGAGGATTAAGGTGTGCCTGACTTAAGGCTTGGTATTTTGAATGGACTGTGGCATGCTGAAACTGAACAATGAATAAGGAGGGCTGCAGAAAAATGGGTGCTTTTGAATTAGGGTGTTGTCAAAGGCTACTGAAGGAAACCACAAGACAGAACAAATTTGTCATGGAAGAAGTCCAGTCAGAAGGCTCTTTCGAAGCTAGGATGCTGAGACTTTGAGCCATATACTTTGGCAGGTCCCAGGAAGAGGGCATCATTCTTGGTAAAGTGGAAGACCTCAGAGCACTTAACAACAATGAGATCAAGCAGGAGCTGTCTTCCTTTATCACTGTACTTGGCAATTTATTCTATAGCTGTTGAGTGATATTGTCTTCATAAATAATTGCACACACACAGGAAACGAAGAAACCATGGGGTTAAATGTGTCTTGAAAATGGGAGAACCATCATTCTTTTTTGAAGCAAAGGTCATTCTTGTGTAAGTATAAAACATGTGCCGATTTGGGAAACATAAAACCCAGCATGTCTCACTCATTTGTGTTACTGGCTTAATCCCCAAAGGCCATTGCCTTTGCCACCTGGAGTGAAAAGCTTTCAACTGAATATCATTAAGTGCTAAAATAGATGCCGCAGTCAATATTATGGACAGTTTGAAGGAGTTTTTTTTTTTTAACTGAGTTTCTCAGCTGTAAGATGGCATTTTAAGATCATTGATATCTATAAATTTGTACTTTATATTAGGATTTTATGAACATTTAGACATGTTTTCAGAGTTAAAATAAGTCTTTAAGAGACTATAACCAAACTCCTCATTTTAAGCTGATGTAAACCAAGTCCCTGAGAATAAATATATAAGCTCACACACCCCAAGCTAGAACCTAAATCATACAGCTCTCAGTGCATTGCTTGTGTTCTGTTTGTTCAAGCTGGCCCTAGCTTGTCTGTGGGAGGAAGATATTTGTCCTGTCACTTCTCAAGTGAGTTTCCACATCAGGGTTAGAAAGCACATAGGGAATTTAGTGGGTGGCCTTGTATGGTCCTGGCATGAAAAAAAGCCAATTTTTCTTGTGGTTCCTTAGTCAGTCATGGAAGACAGAAATAGGAGCTCTGTCCATGTGAAAGATGAGCCATCTAGGATGAAACAGCAAACTCCCAAGTAAGGAAATGGAGCAAATGAATTGTGGAGAGAAAATAAGTAATATTTTATAAACCACATCATAGAGAATATTTATACAATGAAACAGAAGATAACTTGAATCCAAATAGAGCTAGTGTGTGTGCGTGTGTGTGTGTGTGTGTGTGTGTGTGTGTTTGAAGACACCAAACCTTGGCCAGATACCTTTGGAATATGTTTTAATAGCTTAGTCTAGACTAGGTTCCCAAAGTGAGTGATAACACCTCCAGGGGGTACCTGGATTAACCCAGAAGGGGCTGCTGAAAAGTCTGATACCTACACTCTATCCTGGATTGTGGTGTAGTCTACAAGAGTTTTCTTTATTTTTTAAATAAATCATTTCATTGGGGACTCTTACAGCTCTTCTAACAACCCATACCTCAATTGTATGATGTACATATGCTGTCATCATCATTTCCAAAACATTTTCTTTTTACTTGAACCTTTAGTTTCAACTCTTCTTTTTATCCCTCTCTCTTCCTACCTCTCACCCTCATGAACCCTGGGTCATTTATAGATTACTTATTTTTCATATTTTATAATATCCGTTGTCTCCCTTCACGCATGGTTCTGTTGTTTGTCACCAATCGGTTCCTTTTTCTCTCCCCACCTTCCCTCTACCCTCATGGTATCCCTATTCTCATGATTTGGTCCTGAGGGGTTGTCTGTCCTGTGGTCTGTGTGTAGAGAACTCATGTCTATGCCAGTGTATCTGCTCCAATCTAGCCAGGTTTGTAAGGTAGAACTGGCATCACAAGAGTGGCAGGGAGGAAGCATGCAAGAACTAGAGGAGTGTTGTGTGTTTCATCTGTGCTATACTGCACCCTGGCTGGCCTGTCCTTTCTTTGTTACTCTTTGAGTGAATGTCTGATTGTCTGCAGATGGGCCTCCATTTCAACCCTCGTCATTCACATCATAGTGTTGTTGTACAAGTTTTTAATTCCTAGGGAGTCATTTGGTAAATCTCATTGCTTGCTTATAAGTTTGGAAACCGATAACAGCAAGCAGACAGTTTCATCACATGTGAGCTTTAGTAATTCTAGAAAAGTTAAAATTTAGAGTTTAATGGACTCACAGAGGTGCATGGAGTGTATGGATGACACAAAGGTGTAAGCACTCATCTATGAACAAAAAGCATATGGTTTGCGTCCACCTTGAAGTGCCTCAGAAGGAAAGGTTGGCGGTCCACTTCTGAATGGTCACAGCAAAGAAAACGCTTTAGAATACTTCTACCTCTTGAATTGGAATCCACTCAGTGTCACATGGCTGGCTGGTTGTTGGTTGTTCGCTTGTGGATTGGAAGCGCTACTCTCTTATTATATTGAAAACTTCAATAAGGAGCTCGAAGGGCATAAAGTTGGATAACTTGAGCCAGCAGAGCAAGATCATGTCTAGAGAGAAAGAAGAAATCACTTTTACATATATTTGATAAAAATGTGGCAGAGCAGTGTAGACACAGGAAGCGTTTTTTTCATTTCTTTTCTTTTCTTTTTTTTTTTAGGCATCACTGCCCTCTGGTGGTGGGAGTAGGAGGCCCAGCCCCACTGCTGGAATTGAACCTCCGTCCCACTGGGCTGCAGTCCCGCGCACAATCACTACGCCACCGAGGCTCAGCCCTTTCATTTCTTATTAGAACATTTAAATAGCCTTTCTATCAGACTTCAGATGTCAACAGTGTGTATCACGACAATTTGAAGTTAACAATGAATGTTGCTGGGAGGAGAGGAAAGGGCACACTCGTGTGCTGCTAATTGAAATGGAGTATGGGGAAGGTATCCAGGACTGCTTACTGTATAACGACAACAACAACAAGAACCCAAAAAGGAATGTCTATGACATAGTAACAACTTGACTAGTAACTGCATTCTAGGGTTTTCTTGCCACACCTGGTGGCAATGGGTTTGGTTTGTTGACGGCGATAGTCTCTAAAATTCACTTACCAGAAGATGTAGGCAGTTGCTGATAAGGGAACACACACCTTGGAAATAATCCAAATGTCCAACGGTAGGAAAATCCTCCAACAATTGGAGCATCTTCATGCAATTCCAAATCACAGGGCTAATCTCAGCCTAATGGGAAAATATCTAATGACAAAGAAAGGAACTCATGTACTGTTAAATGTGAGAGCAATACATGTCATGAGCCAAGCTTTTAAATAATTCGTATTTTTGTTGGGGGTCTTCCCACCAGTTTCAATTCACAATGAGCTCATGGGCAGCAGGATGGCACACGGCTGGGTCCCGTGCTAGTCTCACAATTGTTATATTTGAGCCCCTGCTTGCAGCCATTGTGTCCGTCCATCTGGTCAAGAATCTTCTTCATTTTAGTGGCTGACCTTTTACTTTACCAAGCACCAGGGTATGCAACAGGTCCAAAGAATGGAAGATGAATTGCACGCTCCAGACTTCCAAGGAGCATTCTGGGTGAACTTCCTCTAAAAACAGATGTCTGTCTGTTCTTTGTTTAGTCCATGGTACTGCCTCTATTTTTCACCAACACCATAATTGGAATGCATTGGTTCTCCAGTTTTCCTTATGCATTGTTCAGCAGTCACAGGAAACAATGAACTCCCGTTCAGGTCAGGCTCCCGTTCATAGTCAAAGTGACATCCCTGCTCTCAGGCATTTTAAAGAGGCATTTTGAAGCAGACCTGTCCTTTTCAGCCCATCGTTTTCTCTATGGCTGCTACTTCCATGAGGGTTGATTGTGGATGCAAGTAAAATGAAATCCATGACAGCTTCACTCTTGTCTCCAATTCTTATGATGTTTCTTGGTCCATTTGTGAGGATTTTTTCTTCTTTACATTGAGCTGTGATCTATGCTCCAGGCTGCAGTCTTTGATTTTTTTCAGCAAGTGCTTCAAATGCTCCTCTGTTTGAACAAGTGAGGTGATGCTGTCTGTGTATTACAGGTAATTAATGCTTATTCCAATCCAGATGACAAGGTCATCTTCACATAGTTCAACTTTTCCAATTATTTGCTTAGCATGCAGATGAAAAAGAATGGTGAAAGGGCACGGTCCTGATTCGTACTTTTCTGATTTTAAACCTTGCAGCATTCCTGGTTCTGGGAAGTATTTGGGAATTCCTATTCCTCACAATATTTTCCAGAGTTTACTATGGTCCACACAGTTTAATGCCTTTGCATAGTCAATAAATGTAGCTTATATAAATTAGTTCAAAACAAAGAAAGGAACGAAACCAACTCACTGCCATGGAGTTGATTCCAATTCATAATGATACTGTAGGACGGGGTGGAACAGTTTGTGTGCATTTCAGAGACTAAATCTTGACAAGAGAAGAAAGCCTCTTCTGTGGGCTATGTGTCAGAAATGGATTTCTCATTATGCATTAGGGAATCTTGTAGCAATGTGTAGAAACTCCAGTTTTTATTTTCTTGTTAAAAAGTGCTTTTATATCCCATCATTGAGTTTGATTTTATCTTGTGAATTGTCAGAGTAAGTTCTAGTAGCTCCCTCCCATTTTATTTAATTATTATTTAAAAGCAAGGCAAAGCAAAGACACCCCCAATAAACAAGCAAACAAAGAAAAAAACATGGAAAGATGAAGGCAGAGAGCAGAGTTGTGGTGCTAGAAAATATCAAAGCCAACTCTTGAAGACACTTGTACCTGAGTCTTCAAGAGTTGGCACTTGTGGCAGTCACCTCATCTGGTGTGAATTCGAGTATTAAGACTGTCGGGGTGGAGGTTAGCCTGTTAATCTGGAACTAGCCAATGAGACATCTGTGTGGGCATGGCCTTCTCCTGAGAATCCTGGAAAATGTGGTCATTTCTTCTTGGAGGCAGAAACACTATCTCGCTGGGTTCCCTTCCTTGGAGACTTTCGATTGACCACACTCACGGAGACACTCTCTACTGACGAGGCTGACTTCCTGTGAGACAGTCCTGAGGAGAAGCCACATGGAGCTACCCTAGTGTCCTCAGCCAGACAAGCCAAACGAATGCAACCAGACCTCTCACACCAGAGGATCCACTGAGATGTGTACAATGCCACTGGATCCAGTAACATTCTACCCATCTGGCTTGTAATGATCTTGCATGCAGCATCATTGGATGTGTTTCGTAAGTCTGACGAGTTTATAGACTAGTAGCAGGCACATGGACTAACATCGGATTTATGATCTTGGACTGGACTAGGTTGGATGGACTAGGATGTTTTTCTCAATGTTCAATTGCTCTTGTACATAAACCTCTCCCTGATAGACATAAGTGTGTTTTTGAATTGTGTTTCTCTAGTCTACCTAAACTAACACAGCACCAAAGGCAGCATTTCTCTCTTTCACAACATGTCACCCCCCCTACAGCAAATGGCTGGAAATACAAGGCAGGTGATCAATAAGAGAGAGGCCCCCAAATCCCACTCATCTATTGTCCTCACTGTGCTAGTGCTGCCTCATCAGAACATTACATGTGAGTGTCTTTAATGAGCAGAAATGTATGAGCATGCAGTTAGATGACTAGACATCCAAACTAAGAATGCTGGCTCTATCATTGGTGTTGTTAGGTACCGCAAAGTCAGTTTCAACCCTTAGTGACCCCGTGCACACCAGAACGAACCACTGCTTGGTCCTGAGCCAGTCTCACAATGATTCCTGTGCTTGAGCCCATTGTGGCAGTCTCTGTGGCAGTCCAATGCCTTAAGGGCCTTG
Source organism: Nesogale talazaci (assembly GCA_004026705.1). NCBI lineage: Eukaryota > Metazoa > Chordata > Mammalia > Afrosoricida > Tenrecidae > Nesogale > Nesogale talazaci. The sequence continues at coordinate 15,134 of PVJH01006030.1, forward strand.
CTCCTCCGCAGACTCTTGGGAAGGTTTTTTTCTCCCTTGTCCTCTCTGAAGGAAGGGCCTTGTCTCTTGAATTTTGCACCTGGGAGATCTTCTTGTATCTTGCCATCTCTCTTTTCACAACTCACCTCTGCTTGCTTTGTATCTTTTGTATCTAAGGAGATTGGCTCAAAATACGCCCGTCACTAATTGTGCCTGACTAGCGTTACAGAGACAACCCCCTGACAAATGGGATAATACTGAGGAGCATAGAGGTTAGGATTGATAACACATGCTTGGAGGGATGTAATTTAATACTGATTGCCCCTTTTGCTCTTTGACCCCCTTCTTTGTTGGATCAAAAGGAAAATGGAATGACAAGGACCTAATTAAGCTACAAAGAAGGGTGGGGTGGTGGTGAGGAGCCTGTGGATATAAAACTGACAGCTCCTACCTCGGAGAAGTAGTCCTCTGTCCCAGGAGGGGTGGGAGGCATTGTAGAGTCAAGTAAGGACAGTCCTGGCTGTGTCCTGTGTCCTTAGGCTAGAGTAAGAGAAAAGCACCCTTGCTCCCTCAGTTTCTGAACAAGTTTCCTGCATTGGGGTATATTCTCCCCTATGTTATGCTGGTGCCTACCAATCTCTTAGTGGATTTGAAATTCCTGGGGATTTCTATGAGAATCAAATCTATATTTTTAGAGATGATTTCCTTTATTTATTTTTAATTCTTTTTACCCAGCTTCTTTTCTAACCAGATGAGAGATCACTTACTGTAAAAGATTCAATAGCATAAACATAAAAGATAAAAGAGTCTAAGAGGCAGGGGGTGGGGGTGGGTGAGAGTGTAATGAGCCTGACAAAGTTTTGCTTGAGAATTTACTGTGACAGTAACATTTGTTTTTGATCGTTCTGGAAGCTGAGGGGGAAATGAAAAGTAACAGTAGCCTCCCCAGATCAAAACATGCCAACAGTTGCTTGTGGGGACATGGTAATTTTAGGGTGTTATCATCTTAACATCAATCCATCACACAGATCCTGTCCAAGTGACATCGAATCTGTTTGTGATGTTTTATTTTTTGCAGGCTTATGGTAATGCATGCCCCTCTTTCTTTCTGCTAATGGATGACTGGCTCATGTGCACTGGAGTCACATTCTCCAGAGATCAAACAACTGGATCTTTGAGGGGTAAGTTTCCAGAGGAGAGATTGGCAAAGGCAGGGATCACACCCACACCTTCACTTACTGACTACTTAGTCTGTGCTGTGAAATCTGGTACTTCTCGGGGCATCATGGTCTGCAGGACTTCATGCCTTTCAGCCTAATTCTTCCTGTTAAATTTTAAACTTCATAAAGATCGGTGTGTGTTTTTTGCCCTTCCTCCTTGTCAGACCGATAATATTTCAAAAGCTATAAAAACCTCTTGTCATCTCTCCTGCAAGTTTGACGGTGAAGTCTGATAGATGATAAGACTTGACCCTGAAGTCTCACTTAGGAGTATACTGTCAGAAGCCTGAGGTGGAGTCTTGGTTCTGCTATTCACAAATCAAGAACTTCAGTTTCCTCTTTTAATGCTGTGAGGCGTTTAGGGCCCATCTCTAAGATGACCTTCACTGTGCTCTTGATCAATGATCAGTTCTTATTTTATATAACCCTTCAGCACCAACAAAGAAACCCATGGCCAATGAGTTGGTTTAAATTTGTCATGACTCTGTAGAACTGCTGCATTGGGTTGCCTAAATTAGAAATCTTTACAGAAGCAGACCGTCACAGCTTTCTACCATGGACCAGTTGGTGGATTCTAACTGCTGACATTTCAGTTAGTAGCTGAGTGATTTCTCGGTGTGCCACAAGAGCTTCTCTATATGTCACAAATGACCTTTTTTCCCTTTCTTATACTCTTGACTCAGTTGGACTCCAGAATCAGCCTCTTCTGCATTCCTTAACACTACTTACTTCTTCCCAGTCTCCTTTCACTTTGACTTCTCAAAGTAGGTGTGCCACAAGACTCAACCCTTAGCCCTCCATTTTCACTCATCTCTCAGTCATCTCGCCCAGTTTCAAATATAGGTTGATAACTCACAACTTCAGATGATCAGTGTGCACTTGTCTTCCTCCAGCTTAGGCTCAAATTCTCTGCTTGTGTGTCAGTTGCCTAATTTGTTGCCAACTTGGGACTAATAAGAGTGAAGGCGTGGAATTTAGCCTGTCAATTAGGTTGCACTTTGATGACCTCATTTGAAGGTGCCTTTGAAAGAAATTGCTCACTGGAGGAGGGGCACACAGACTCTCTCTGGGAGGCATTCCTGTGGACAATACCCATGGAGCTACGCTGGGGGTAACAGATCCCTGGAACCTGAGGAGGCACGTGGAGACACACGCCAGTGCTTAGATGAGTAGCTTCCACTGCCACTGGATCCACAAGACTTTCCACCACCTGGCCGGTCATCTTCCTGCCTTCATCATTATTGCATGTGTTGTGTGAGTCTGAAGAGGAATTTATAGACAGTATCATACATGTGGGCTAATATCAGACTTATGGACTGGATCTGGACTGGACTGAGATTCTTAATATACAGCTGCGCTTTGATATAAAGCTTTCTCTTACACACATATGGTTTTCTATGAATTTATGTCTCTAGTCAACCCATATTATGACAGCTTGGGTGCCAAACGGGTAACTCAAATTTGGTATGTAGTAACTGAACTCTGAACCTGCTCTTCCTACCCACTCCTCCACCCCACCCCCGCCCCCAACATTGCTGTATGCACAGGTCTCTCCATCTCAGTTAATGGTTTTTTTCTCTTTTTCATTGTTCAGACCCAAATCTTTGGTGCCAGCCATGATTCCTCTCTGCCTCTAACTCTGTACATGGGAACTCCTAGGAATCTTGTGACCAGCAAGTTTCAGTAGGATTTCCATGCATTGGCGCTTCCAGCCTCCAACTATCTCTAACTACTCCCGTAGTTTCACCCTATACTATCACCTACCACCATCTCCAATGTGGGTTCTGAAAAAAAAAAAACTTACTCTATTCTTTATTTCTATCTTTGCTTCCACATATGGTAAGTAAAGTTATCTTTAAACATATAAGCCAAAGGATATCATTTCCTGCTAAAATCTCTGTAGTAGTTCTTCCTGGCCTTAAAAACATGTAAACTTCTTCATTGGCCTCCAAAGTCTCTATGATCTGACCATCTGACTCCTACCTCATTTCCATTAGATCTTTTTCATGGGCTCTTCCCTAGGACTTTTATTCTGACACATGTTCATGTGAAGTGTTAAGCTTTATTACAGGCATTTTACACATTAGTTTTGCCACCTGAACAATACATAAGCTTAAAAAGAAAGAATGGGGCAGGGGGTCCAATATATCCTGATTCAGCCAGGCAGAACTTGGCCACACAATCAACATTTACCTTTGCCACAGGAGTGGGCACCTTTTTTTCCCCCCTTCCAAGGGCAATTTGGAAATTTATAGCTTCATTCACAGGTCACACCAAATGATTAACTTAAGAATTAGTCCGGTGTGTTTGATCAAACATCTCATTCACTCAGCCCTAGTGTGATGGCTGGAGCTGCTTCTCTTTCTTGAAAGGAGTCATGCTAGCGGTATCGATCATTTTGTGGGCTGAACACAACCTGAGGGTGGGACATTCGCCACAACTGCGCTACCAAGGTTTCTTTCTTGCTGACATACTTCAAGTATTTGCTAAGATGGCATGCTCTCAATGAGCCTTCCTTGACTATCAGATGTGAAATTGTAACCACCTCCCATGATAGGCAGAAAACAAAGCCTTGCTTGCTGAAATATTTGAAACACTTGCTAATGAAGACCAAGAGATTCAGCTTTCAGTATGGATTGCAACTCAATGTGAAGAAGACCCAAATCTTCACAACCGGACGAGCAGGTTAACATATGACCAATAGAAAGAAGGTTGAAAGTGTCAAGGATTCTATCTTGCTTGGATCTATAATCAAGGCTCTTGGAAGTCGCAGCCAAGAGACCAAAAGATGTGTTGCATTATAGTAAATACTCTTTAGAGTATTGAAAAGCAAGGATGTGGTTCAAGTTGGTCTGCTTCCTGCAAGGTCAGTAGCATCCCCTCAGGAGAAAGAGGAGGCTCTCATCGTCTGTAACAAAGGGAGCCCTGGTGGCCAGGAGGTTACACGTTGATCTGTGATCAGCAAGGAGAGTAGTTCAGTCGTTTCGATTGTGTTTGGAACTACCAGCCACCTCCTCAAAAGGAAGACAGGGTCTTTTACTCCGTTACAAAGTTACAGTCTCAAAAACTCACAGGGGCCAGTCTACCCCTCTATAAAAAGGCCGCTAAGAGATGGCATCAACTAGGCAGCTGTGAGTTTTTGAGTATAAAGATTTTTGGTCTTAGGAACCCAGAGGGACAGTCTACCCTGTCCTGTAGGGTCCCTGTGAGTCAGAATGGACTCTCTGGTAGTAGTTTCTCCTGTGGAGCTGCTGGTTTCTCAACTCCCACCTTTTGGTCACAACTAAGTGTCTAAGAATGGTGCCACCAGAGTTCCTTAAATGTCATTTTAGACCTACTCAACCACTGTCAGTAGTTTGACAAGATTCCCCTGCACTCTATCCTTACTGATTATAGTTTCAGAATCCTCGAACAGAGTTATCTTTCAAAAGGATGCCCAAACAAAAACCTTTTCAAACAGAGAATCAAAGACATCCTTGATGAAATATTACTTCAATAAGCAGGAAATTGAACCCAGAGGAGAGGATTTTGGAAAGCAAAGAAATGGTAAAACCCAGGTAAAAATTGAAGACATATCTTTGCCCCCATGACCCGTGCTATTTTGCTGAGAAGAGAAAACCCACATACAGGGAAAAACTAGAGGATAATTAAGTGTTCAAAGCAACTCAAAATTTACTGCTTTTGAATCCATTTTGAACCATAGTGACATTGCAGGATAGGGTTGAACTTTCCCTGTGGGCTTTAGAGACTGTAATTCTTTACAAGAATAGAAAGCCTTGTCTTTCCTCAAGAAGCTGTTGGTGATTTCAAACTGCGAACTTTGTACTTAGTGTAACCATTATAATGACAGGGCTCCCCAGAATAGATCATTAGAGCTATGTGGAAAACTAGATTCTATTAATTTGCTGCCTTTCTTTTCCTGACTTAAAAAAAATTTCTCTGGGTCCAGATTTTATCATCTGTAAAAATTTATCTAGGTTAGTGGTTTTCAAACTTCTTCAAACTCTTTTTAAACCTGACCAATAAAGAAAATGATATTTTACATCTTGACCCTGTTCATTTGCTTGAACCTGTATTGCTGAAAAAAGCATAGTTATTAAAAAATATTCTTTTTCTTTCTATATTCAAAGCATCCTGATATTTTTTCAGTTCCTTAAAAAAAGATATTGTTGGTATGTTTCTAAAGAGATTTGAACATAAAATTAGATGTTCTTTAGCAGTACATGTTATGATTTTTTAAAGTCATTTTATTGGGGGCTCATACAGCTCAAATCATAACATATGCATACATATTTTGTGTCGGTATTTATATCTTTTTTAAGGGGGGGCTTGTAAAGCTCTTATCACAATCCATAGACACCTCCATTGTGTCAAGCACATTTGTACATTTGTTGCCATCATCATTCTCAGAACATTTGCTTGCTACTTGAGCCCTTGGTATCAGCTCCTCATTTTTCCTCCACAAGTTATAATTTTTATCAGTAAATGTAAAGCCACATAACATTACCTGATGAACCATATCCAGATAACCAGAGAAGCATTTTCAAACTTCACTGCATAGTAGAACCACTTTATTATTATTTTTGTTTGTCTTATCCTGTTTTAAATGACTCATGCCTATAACTCAGCCCAGATTTAATTAGTTTGGGGTGTAACCTGAGATCAGGAGTCTTGGTGAGTCTAAGGTACAGACATTTGAGAACTTCCAAGATATTAGTTTCACTTTTCTGGAATTAGAAATGGCTTTTCGCAGGCCTGGCTGTGTTCAAGATTTGCCATAGTCACTACAACATTTATACCGCTTTCTAACTCCCTGCTATACTAGCAGAGAAGTCCTTTCTCCTGTCTAGCATCCTTTGCACCCTCTCCCCAAGCACTGGACACTGTCCTCTTTGGGGAGGAGCAGAGGCACACCTGCGGAGGATGCCTTACAAGTGGCCTATAGAGTTCAGGTTCCTCAGTCCCTAGAAACACAGGATCCAGGAGAAAGCTCCTGCTTGACTCACAACCTTGAGACTTGCCCACCACTTCAAGTGAACTTTCCCCTGTCTCTTCCCTTTGCTGTCCTACACTCACTGGGTCCTCATGTCCAGTCGCTTCTGTCTTTCCATGATCTCCACTGTCCACATCCACCCATCCGATGCCACCACCTCGGTGTAGTCCATTCAACAGTGCTAACCTCTGCAACCCTACTTCCACGGCATTGCCCAAGTGGTGTTTCAAAAAAGGACACCAGCTTAAGTAATTCCCCTGCTTAAACCCCACTAACTGCTTTCCACGCTCTTACAGTAAAATTGGGACTCAGTACAACTTACATAACTGGAAACGCAATTGGCCTCACGGGGTTCCAATTCACGGCGACTCTGTGTGTCAGAGCAGAACTGTCAGATACCATGGCTGCTAATCACAAGATCAGCAGGACGAAAACACCAGCTAGCCAGCAGGACAAAGATCAGGCTTTCTATTCCTGTGAGGAGTTACAGCCTCAGAAACCCACAGGACCATTTTACCTTGTTCTGTATGGGGGGGGTGGGGGGGTGGGGGGTGGTTTGAGTTCAAATCATTTTGATAGCAGTGAGTTTTGGGAATTTCCAGAGGTAGATCACCAGGCCCCTATTGTGATGCAGGCCTTATTGGACTGAAACTGCCATCATTTCAGTTAGCAGCAGAGTGGGTCAGCCACGTGCACCTCCCAAGACCCCTTTCCCCAGCAGTCCCTTTGTGTGTCTCCAATCCTTAGTGCTCTTCCCTTTGGTTTCAACAAAATGAGATTTTCTTATTCCCCAGAGACCTCTAGTCCTGCTTTCATGACTTTGCACATGTTGCATTTCATTTTTCTCTGCCCCAATAAACCATTTTAGAGATAAGAATATTCAATTTTAAATGGACATTTCATCTGTTGGATTATTCAGGAAACATTTAGATGCCCGAAGTGCAACAGAAAATCACAACAGGCTGACTTTAGAATCAGGTAGAATTAACTGAAAATTTTAGCTCCATTAGTTAATAGCTGTGTGAGCTCAGTTAAATAGCTGTGTGACCTTCTGTACCTTTGGTTTCTTCATCTATGAAATGGAGGTAAATGAGAGCTTTTGTCCTTAGGCATTGTGAGGATAAAACAATTGAATAGGCATAATATTCTTATTTCTGAGCCTAGTGCATAATAAGCATTAAAGAAAAAGTCAGCGTTGCATTGCTGGTTTAATTATTTTTATCATCATCATCATTGGTTTGTCTTCATCCTCAGACTTCTGAATTTAAATCCAGTGAGGTCATAAAAATGCCCGTACAAACAATTCATCCAGAAATATGGAACCACTTCAAATGCTTACAGTGAATCATCTCTGTCAAATAAAAAGATCACTAGTTGCATACCAGTCCAAAGGCAAATAAAAAACTGTGGGAGATTCAAAGAGAGTCAAGATGAGCCTGAGTTATCCAGATTAAGTAGGCCCTAAAGAAACTTCCAGCTATTTTTAGCTGACTGACTTCTTAGATAATGTAATGTTGGAGACAGAGGAGACACTAAGCACTATTGTAATCAGGTCATGGTGAGTTGGAAATGGCTGGATATCAGTAAGTTTGTGTGTTTTCCTCTTTAATACATATTGAGATTTAATACATATTGAATCACTCATAGCACTTGGTGATTCACTGTGGTCACATGGTGAGGCAGTTGAAACTCAGGGGTGGAGCATGGACAGGAACTTAGGTCACCAGGCTACAGTTGGCTTTCTTTCCACTGCGTGACAAGGTGAAAAGGCCCATCAGTTCCCATGGTGGAGGGGGAAGCAGGGGGTCACCAAGAATTGTGACTTGGCCAATGTGATGGATGGGTGTCTGACCCCAGTAATGGTTCTGATGCCGTCATTTGTTAGCCCGTCTGCTTCCTTTGGGGATTTGCAGTAGCTTTTGTGTGTGTGTTGGTTGAGATATTCTAATTGCATGTTCTTATGGGGGTTTAACAATCTATTTCCAAATCATCTCTGTCTGTGAGGAATGTTTGTTGAGACATTGAAGGATGCTCCAAAGAAAAGCAGACTCACTGCCATGAAGTTAATTCTGACTCAGAGTGACTGAGTAAAACTGTCTCTGAGAGTTTCCCAGAGTGCAATTCTTCATGGGAGAAGAAAGCCTCATCTTTGTTCTGTGGAGTGCCGGGTGGTCTTGAAGGACTGACCGGTGACCTCTTAAGAGGCACAAAAGGAATATCATTCCTCCCTCCCTCTTTCCAGATTGGAAAACCATTATCTCTCATGAAGCCTGGCCCTTTAGAGTCAATGGCATCACTTTCTTTGGGCCTCACTGTCCCTTGGATACCCCAGCACCAGTGTCTTAAGATGAGTTCTCCAGAGGAGCAGACTAAATGAAGGATTGATAGTCCGGTAGTTAGAAAGACAGAGCAACAGACAGATACAGAGAGAATGGCTTTTATAATTGTGGGGGTAGGCAAGGTTCAAATCCATGGATCAGGTGGCAGACTGGAGGCTTCCTTGATTTATGTAAATGTAAGAGCCAGGAAATCCAAACTTTGCAAGGCAAGCAGTAGGGTTCCACTTCACCTCCTAAGAACCTAAGGGCATACGTTGTTTTGAGGTTGAGTCCAGTGGATTTTCAACTCCTGGCCACCCAGTATAATAGCGTAGAACTCTCCCAGGGGGCTTCCTTGTCTGTAAAGTTTACAGGTCACCCCTCCTCTATCAGTTTGTTGTACTGTAGTAGCTTGGGTGTTGCTAGGATGCTGGGAGATATACTAGAGGTATTTCAAATACCAGCAGTTACTCATGGTGCACAGATTTCTTCTAGATGAAGAAGAACCTGGCCACCTACTTCTAAAAGAAATGGGCCGTGAACACCTTATCAATAGCAGTGGAGCACTGACTGAACAGGCAATGTCTCACTCTGTTGTACATCCTGCTATTATGAGTTGAAACTGACTCAACAGTGCCCCATGGAAATAACAGTCTTTACATTAACAGATCATGTCATCTTTTACAGAGTTTCTGGGTGGATTTTAACCATCAATCTTGAGGTATCAGCTAAGCATTTAGCCATTGGCTGCCAGGGCATAAAGAACCCCTCAACACATGTTTTTCAATGATGGAATAAGATGTTTGCCTCAAGTGGATATTACACGTGGAAGAGCGTTACCTTGTATGAGTCACCAAACCCAAAGAAAGGTAGTAACTTTCTCAGAAGGGAAAAATTATTGGTGTGATAACTGAACATTTCTAATATTCATGGTTTTCAAGGCTATCTAAGAGGATTAATTAAGTGTCAGAGTAAAGATGTAGAGAGGTGGTGTCTTCAAAATGGAACATTAAGTTGTTTTCCTGTTGGTTACCCTGGATGATAATTTTAGATGCCACCTGGACAGAGAAAGTGACCGAAATCTTAAAACTTCCAGTAGAGCACTCAGTGAAGGCATTCATGAGGGGTAAAGAGATAAGATGCAGAGAACAGATGGTCACTGGAGCAGTATTTTGCATGCTGCCGCTGTTACCGTAGCAACAGTGGGCCTCGTTTCCTATGGAGAAGAGGCACCATTGGTGGTGAGCTCCGTGGGCTGTGTCCTCTGGTTTGACAAATTCTACCTTTCTGTGGCTAGGCTGCTATTTTGCATGAGGTCCAGCTTAGCTTTGCTAGATACAGGGTTTGAGCATGCGCTAAATAGGGACAAACTTTCCAATTTAGTCCACTTAAAAAGAACACCTCTTCCATTCATTTGGGACAGCATCTCCACTGGGGACTGAACACCACAGTGACAAAGTATCCCAGAGAGTTGGCACTGGGATCAGAAAGCATGAAAGCAACAGATATGGGAAAATAGTTTTTCTTGGAGCTTTCCCCTCACAGATGCATTATGTGCTGCTTGGGGTGCACATTTGGGCCACAGGTCAGCCCTTCAAAGCCACAAGGCTCTCTGCAGGACAAAGATGCAGGTTTCTGGTTCCATAAACTTCTGGGAAACTCTCAGAGGTAGTTCTGCTCATCACTCTGCATCAGAAGTGACTCGGTGACTTGAGTCTGGTTTTCTTCGGAGGATCATTCAGTGTTCCAATGAGTATTCCTCACGGACAGGGAAAATTTGGAAGTGGACTACTAGGTTTTTCTCAGAGGTGCCTCGGTATGGACTCACATGTCATTACCAAGCTACTCTCTCCCCCCCCACCCCCCAACCAAATATACATGTACCCTTTGGAAATTGTCATTGATTATTTTATCTGGAATGAGAGCAAGACTGAGAGTGAGCGAACGAGAGAGATATCGAAGAGGTGCTTAATTTTAAAAAGTTGAAGATGGGGATTATTCTGGGCTATTTCAATAAGTCCTAAATGCACTCACTATTACTCTTTTACGAACCAGAGGGGAAGCTATTGTAGGCACAGAGACAAAGATTAGAGTAATGTTGCCACAAGCCAATGAATATCAGCATCAGTCTCCTGAAAAAGGAAGTCTCAAGAAATGGATCATTTCTATAGTCTGTAGAGAGAACAGCTCTCTAGGCACCGTGCAGTGAAAGTGACTTTGTGCTTCTAACCTGGAGAACTCTGAAAGATTAAATTCTGTGGTGTTAAATCACAAAAGAAATGGTAATTTGTGACTACAGCCCTAAGAAATTAACATAGTTCATTAGGGTGAAACAGGACATCAATCTGACTTGCCCCATCTACAGAGAACATACGTCAGGGTTTTAACCTCTCATTATACATATTCCATCTATTTGCGGAGCAAATAATCAGAGAAGTTGGATTATATGAAGAAGAAATATGGCATAAGGATTAGAGGACAGTTTATTAACAACCTGTGATCTGCAGCTGACACAACCTTGCTTGCTGAAAGTGAGGAGGACTTGAAGCACTTCCTGATGAAGATCAAGGATTGATGACTTCAGTGTGGATTACAACTCAAGATAAAGCAAACCAAAATCCTCACAACTGGGCCAACGAGTAACACCATGATCAATGGAGGAAAGATAGAATTTGTTTTTATCTTGCTTGGATACACAGTAAATCCTCATGCAAACAGCAGTCAAGAGACCAGAGGATGCATCAAATTGGGTATATCTCTTGGACAAACCCTCTGTAAAGTGTTGAAAAGTAAGGATATTACTTTGAGTACTAGGTGTGCCTGTCCTAACAAACTAGGTGTGTTTATTCCTAACCAATTGATTGAGGTTTCAATGGCCTCTCATACATGTGAAAGTCGGGCATTGAATAAGGAAGACAGACAGAATAGATTCATTTGAATTATAGTGCTGGAGAAGAATATTGAAATACCATAGTTCAGATAGCAGGGAAAGTCAAAAGACCTTTGATGTTTGATCCACTAATTTGGTGATTCAAGAAATGTAATTTTCAGATTCGTACACTACAACAGTTACAGTGTCATCAGAGGTGTGGGTGTTCCCAGAACAAAATTGCAAAGAGTAGTTCAAGTATTAAAATTTGAAGATTGTTTTAAAAAAGAAAGCCCAATAGTTTGTGACAGGTAGGAATCATTTCAATGGTACCTAACAATAGCAAGTATTATCATTTGATAGCCAGCTCACAAAATCCATGTCTATTTAAAAGTTAACCCACACAATAAAGTATACTTTTGAATGCATGATCCTTAAAGAAAAGGTTTAAGCCTACTTATACTCCTTCATGCAACGTAGAACAAGCTGGTGCTTAAAAGCTAATTTTGAATTGATTGCAAGAGAGCTTCGTGACTGTTCAGAACCTGGAAAATTTCAAACCACCTTGCTTGCTTTTTTCTAGGAAAATGCTCCAGAATGTGAGATTTTCATTGAAATAAATAGTCAAAGGCTCTTGGGCATCACCCAAACTCACGTCTTTGTGAGAGAATTCAGTGAGTCATAGGGAAAGTTTGCATGGGGTTGGACTCTTTGGAAAACTCACATTTCCTGAGTATTCCCCTCAACTTATATTTAGCAGCCCTGGTTTCTTTTTCCATGTGATTTGACTCATCTTTCTCAGTAGATGAAATTCTTCCAGGGCAGGTATTGTATTCCATGTTTTCTCATTACCTGTGACCTTCTCTTTAAACGTAGTCCTGCAACACTAGCACATGTAGAATCTGATTTAGTAGATCTTGAATGTATAGGTAAATTCTTGGCAGTGGGTTGAGCTGGCTCCAAACCTTGTTTGCAACAGAGCTTTCTATCTGTTCCTCATGATAACACATACGATGGGGTAGAATGGCATAGGCCGAAGCCAACTCTAGGGCCCTGTGAGAAGATTTTCTTATTAGCTGCCATCTGTTCTTGATTGTGCTCGTGTGTGTGTGTGTGTGTGTGTGTGTGTGTGTGTGTGAAAACAGGCAGCACAAAATCTTAAGCATTAGGTCTAAGTCCCTTTCTGACACTCTTGTGCCGAGGCAGCAAACAGCTTCGACATGTCTGGGACTCATTTAACTGGGGAGTTTAGATCAAGATTGTGGGCTGCCAGAAGAACAAACACATCTGTCTTGGGAAGAAGTACAGTCTCCTTAGAAGTTAAGGTCGTGAGGGTTTGGACATGTTATCAGGAAATAGCAGCCTCTGGAATTGACATTGTGCTTGGTCAAGCAAAGGGTCAACAAAACAGAGGAATACCTTTGACGAGATGGAATGACGCAGTACCTGCCAGCATGGACCCAAACATAACAGCGATTTCGAGGGTGGTACAGATCTTGATCGTGTTCCTTTTTTTTGTACACAAGTTGGTCTGAGTCAGATCGGACTCAGTGACACCTAACAACAATAACAGAAAGATCATGAGATACTGGATAGGAGGATATCTTTTTATTTCCACTGAGAGGCCTACCTGTGTTGCTTAGTGTGCCATAACAGATGAAGACATTTCCAATCCCTGAATTAGCCAGCCTAATCACTGCCTCCTCTTGACTCTTAAGGCAGTGCCATTTACAAGCCTCCAGAGTGTCAAGGCAAATGCTTGCAAGTTAGATTTATTGGATTTTTTTTAAGGACCAAAGATATATACAAAATTCTTTCTAGCTTCTTCTCTCTTAGGCATTTAGTGTTTTGGCCATTGGTTTTGATATGCCCACCTTTCTTAGAAGTAAATTTTTCCATTTTTTTTAACATTCAGGCATCATGTTTAATAAAGAAACAAAACCCTCAAACACACTGCCATCCTTTCTGACTCACAGTGTCTTGATGTGACAGAGCAGACCTACCCCTGTGGGTGTCCAATCCTGTCAAACTTTACAGGACTGGAAAGCCTCGTCTTTCTCCCTCGGAGTAGCTGATGGTTTCAAACTGCTGACCTAGTGGTTATCAGTCCCGTGTCTAACCCACTCGGTCACCCTGGCTCCATTTAATAAAAGAGAGATATAAAACATGAGACTTCTTGAGGGGAAGGAGCACCATTAGAGAAGTTCATTGGGTGCTCGCTTTGGTATCACATACCAAATTTATACTAAAATTAGAGAAGTTTGTTGGAAGGGTATTTCAGGATGCTGGTGGAGTCATTTCTGGAGTTGAGTTTCTTATGATTGACAGCTCACGACATGATTCTTAAGTTTCAGAAAGGGCATTCCTTTTCCCAACGGTCTCCCAAACTTTCCCTTGAAGCTCTGGATTCCGACATGGCCCCTTGCAGAGCCCCTGTGGAAAATACTCCAGTGCGTGTAGTAGACGTTTGCGAAATCTAAGACAGCTGAAGCTTATGCACATTTGTTATGACAGCTGCTGCTGATTCCAAAGGGCTCGCACCGAGGAAAATGGAGCTTAGGACGGGTGTGAATCAGGCAACAGGCCCAGCATTTCCTACCTGCCGGGCTGTCTCCAAAGCAGGAACGTAAGATGGTATGATTTCCTTACCGTGGGCCTGAGCTATAAGGAGCAAATAGTATAGCAGAATGATAAACAGATTTCATACTAGACAACATTCACAGAAACTGTGTTCGTCCAGGGTTATTAGAGAAACAAATACAGAGAGAACTAACTCCATATCAAAAAGCAATTATATATTGAGAAAGCATCACCTCCAGATCAAGTCCATCAGTTTGATATTAGCCTATATGTGTAATACCCATCTATAAATGCCTCTTCAGACTCTGCAGTCCACACAATGACACTGAATGCTGGAAGATCACAGACCAGCAGTAGAAAGTCTTGTGAATCCAGTGACGGTGCAAGCAACCTAGTGGTGGCCTAAGTCTCCATGTGGCTGCTCCCGCTCCAATTCTCTGGCTGCCATCTGCATCACTCCATGTGTCTTGTCAGCAGGAATGTCTTGCAGACAGTATGTGTCCCACCTCCAATGAGCTAGTTATCTCTGTAATGCCTTCCAATGAGGTCATCAAGCTGGGACCTGATTGGCCAGCCAAAATCCACCACCTCGTTCTTAATAGTTTCAAATTGACTCCAGATTATGTAACTGCCACAGAAACCCAGATGTTTCAAGGCCCGTAGTTTAACCACACACCTGATCGACACTGCCTTGTTTGCTCAAGGGATGCCAATTCTCTACTCTTTTCAAATAACGAGGACCCTCCAAGAGACAGTCAAGCCATTCCTCCACCCAGAGCATCTTCTAACACAGTCCTCCTGGGGAATTGTTCATTAGTTCACAAAACTTCCTTCTTGAAACTTGTCAAAGCTGAGACATTCATTCTGACTCCTGCTCATGTGCTGTATTCTGTCTTGCCGCAGGCATTGCATGTATTAGTTATGTACAGGGAAGCTTAGAATGGAGGATAGGGATTGATCCAATATCCCTTGACTCAGCAGGAAGAACTTAGCCACACAATCTACCTTTCCTATGTTTACTATTTTTTCATTTAAGACAAAGGTGCTTATGAAAATTAGCTTCCATGTTTCTTTCTATATTCAGTCTTTTACTCTTTCCAAGAAGCTTTTTCTACTTCATTCAGATCAGGGTATTTATTATGCTTTTTTCAGGGTCATCAGTCTAAGTGTTCCCCTCACCCCCTAGTCTCCTTTACCCTATGACTTTTCAACTCACACCCGGCTGCAACAATGAGCTCAAACATCCTGATTGTGAGTGTGGTCCAGGCCTGGGCAGTGTATTGCTCTGCTGTTTGGAGGATAGCTGTCAGTCTGTACTGGCTTTCGTGCATGGAAACATGATCAGATTCATCCAGATTTTAAGAGATGTAATTATCTAAGGCATCTGTTCTGGATGCTCATAAAATTCCTCAGTCTTTCAAATGATTTGAGTGATTATTCATAAGAAGTAGAAAAAGGAAGTTTATTTTATTCACATTAAACTTCTAAAGAAAAGAGACAGGAGCACGTGAAGCTTTGCTTTAAAACTTTGTGCTCAAAGTTGATCTTGTTTTGTGGGGCTGGTCAGAGTCTTGTCCTTGTCCCATGCTTTATAATGCTCAGGCATACGATCCATCAGGTCTATCTTCCCGTGATCCCAGGAAACTCCTGTTTTTAAAAAAAAAAAAATATTTTGGTATAAACATCCATGACAATGAATGAGGTAACATTAGATAAGTTAATTTGAGATGCCAATACTTTCATGTATTTGGTAGATATCATGGAGGAAAAGGAATTCATTCATTGAAGAAAGGTTTATCGAGAGCTTGCTATAAAGATAGGAATGAGCTAGCGTAAGAATCCATATCCTCCGGATGTTGTTAGGTGCCTTCGGGACAGTTCTGTCTCATAGTTCCTCTATGTTCAACAGGGGAGCAAGATGAGGCTTTTGACTCCCCTCAAGATGTCCAGTCTCCATAACCCGAGGGGCAGTTCTCCTCTGTTTCATAAAGTTGCTGTGAATTAGGATTGACTCCATGCCAGCGAGATGTGCAACAGAATGGAAATAGCCTCCTACAGTTTCTGTGTCAGAGAGACAGTTGCTAGGAAATTCGCATAGAAGTAAGACCCTATTCCCCATTTGTTTGACGGTGATCAGTAGCAAGGGAAGGAGAAGATTAATTATATGCAAATAATTACCATCAGAGTCAACTTGATGGCAAGGGATTTGACTTTTGGTTTAGGGAATGTCTCATTCATTTTGAAGATAGTAATTAATTTAAAATTTTATCCTATAGAGATGATGGAGTAAGTCTCAATTAAGACAAAGAATGAGCAAGAGGCTCATGGTAGGAGTATGTCAGGCATACAAATGAAGCAGAGAGACCAATGGTGGGGGAATTGAGGGAGTGGGGTTGTTGAGCAGCACAGGATCAGGTTACAGAGGTAACTGGTGACAAAGGTCAGAAGGGAGTCACTTTTGACCTTGTGGCCATTGTTCAGGTTTTGCCTTGACTCTGAGGGAGCCCTGGTGCTGGGGGTGAGCAGTTTGGATAGAGCAGTAACAGGTCCTTACATTTTGCTTCGACCACTCAGCTATCGTGATGAGAACTAATTGGTGTGCAGGCACAGGAAGAGGGGTGAATTAGAAGACCGGAGGAATGGAGTCAATGTGTGGTCTGAATTGAAGGGTCTTCATAATTAAGTTTGAGGATAGAGTGGACGGCAATTTCAAGTAGAGGCAGTAGCAGGAAAAATGTACTGCCATTGACCAAGTACATGGTAGACATCTTTTTCCTTATACAGATCAGTCCAAGAGATACAGGAGTCTGGCTAAGTCATTCAGGAACAGACAAGAGTCTTGTGGAAATGAGAATATGGCAAAGGACACAATGGCCCAATGGGACACTGGAGTGTGACCTATATTTTATTTTCAAATGAATTTCAATATTTATTTTCTGGGCAGTGCAGGCATGCATGTAAATGGAATGGTTTCCTGCAGCTCTAAAAAGTGTAGTGCCTGGATTTAACTGTTGGGAGCACACACCTTTTTTCCCCTTTTTATTTATTTTGGGCTTGCTCAACTCATCACAATCCATATAGCCATCCAGTGTGTCAAGCACACTTGTACATTTTTTCCCATCATCATTCTCAAAGCATTTGCTTTCTATTTGAGCCCTTGATATAAGCTCCTCATTTCCCCCTCCCACACCACTCCCCCTCCCTCATGAAGCCTTGATAATTTATAAATTATTATTATTTTGTCATATCTTACACTGTCCAGCATCCCACCTTCACCCACTTTTCTTTTCTCCATCCCCCATGGAGGAGATTATATGTAGATCTTTGTAATCAGTTCCCCCTTTCTACTCCACCCTCCTTCCACCCTCCTGGTATCACCACTCTCAGCAGTGTCCCTGAAGGTATCATCTGTCCTGGATTCCCTGTGTTTCCAGTTCCTATCTATACCAGGGTACATCCACTGATCTTGCTGAATTTGTAGGATGGAATTGGGATCATGATGGTGAGGGGAAACTGGGGAAGTAAGCATTTAAGAACTAGAGGAAAGTTGTGTGTTTCATTATAGCTACATTGCACCCTGACTGGCTCATCCTCCTCCCTGTAGCCCCCTTTTAAGGGGATGTCCAGTTGCCTACAGATGGCTCTTGGTTCCCCAATCTGCATACCCCCTCATTCATGATGATTTGAATTTTTTTTGATGCCATTACATAATCCCTTCAACACTGCGTGATCACACAGGCTGGTGTGCTTCTTTCATGTGGACTTTGTTGCTTCTGAGCTATATGACCCCTTGTTTATCTTTGTGTCTTTAATACTGAAGATACTATGTCTTTTGATAGCTGGGCATGTTAGTTTTCTTCACCACATTTGCTTATGCACCTGCTTTACCTTCAATCGTGTTGGGAAGGTGAGTACCATGGAAGGCCAGGTTAATAGAACAAAGTGTTCTTGAGTTGAGGGAGTAATTGAGTGGAGGCCTAAGGTCCATCTTCTACCTTAATACTAAAACTATAAATGTATGCACATAGATCCATTTCCCCATCCTCATATATAAATATATGTACATGCCTTTATTTAGACTTCTATAAATGACCTTGACCTCCTAGTTCTTTCCTCTATTTCCTTTTACTTTCCTCTTTCCCCAGTATCATGTTCAGCCTTCATTTGGGTTTTAATAATTCCTCTGAGTTACATAACCCTTGATCAAGCCCGACCAGGCCTCCTACACCCGTCTCACCACCGATTTTGGATCACTTGCTGTTCTCATGTCCCTGAGTTTGTTAACACCACTTCCTTTCCTCCATTTTCCCTTTTTCCATGTCCTGTCAGAACCCATTGATTGTCCCATTGTTTTCTCCTGCAGATTGTTTATCAGCAGATTGTTTATCTCATCTAGATAGACCTGCAGAAATAATAACATGCACAAAAACAAGATAGTGCAAAACAAAAACAATAAAAACCTATGACAAAAAATAAAAGCCATAAATAGTTCAAAATCTTTTTGTTGACATTTAGGAGTGTTTTCTGGTGGAGTCTGATGGGGTGCCATGCCCTGGTCCCACAGTCTATTTTTGGTACTCCCTCAGGACTTCCTTGCTCTGCTCCTCTTGCTGTTCTGCTGCACTCCTTTAGTGTTTTGCCTCGGTGTGGTGGGATTGGGCACAATTCTCACAGTGTGGGAACACACACCTTTAATCCTTACTGTCTGAGTGGTTCAGCCACTTTCCAGACCCCACCCATCTCTTTCTCGCAGTGGTGACTCCATCAGGAGACTGGGAGAAAAGTCCTTCATGCACACTATACCTTCTATCCACCATTTGCAACTGCTTTACACAAGCCAACAGTTTCTGTGAAGGCTTGTTGACAAGCCCCACAAGAACATAAGGACAGGCTGTCTTGGGGCTAGGAATGTCAGATTCATGGAGGATTCCCAGTTGCCTTTTAATGTTATGTAAATTTGAAATGATGGAACCAATCTCTACTCACAACGGATTCTTCATCACCATCCCCTCCACTTGCTGCACTCAGAGCTTTTAAATCATTGAGATGCACAAACACCGCACTCACTACCATGAAGTCTATTCTGCTTCCTGTCAACCCTGTAGAACGTACAGACAGTTCTGCTGTGTCCTGAAGGGTTGCCATGGCTTGGAGTCACCCTGACATCAATGGGTTTGGTATTTGAGCCCCTGGGTATCAAACTTGAGTGACGCTTTGTTCTGAGAAACATCTGAAGGGTTGCTTCTCAGGAATGTCTGCCCAGGGGAGGAAAGAAAAAATGTATTAGCTGACTTCATCTTCCATAACTCATAAGTGGTATTAATTCTTTTGTACTTTCAGGGCATCAAGAGAGTCTTGGGTTATATCCCACATCAGTGTCAACAGAGAAACCACAGGACAGGAAAGGAGTGGTGCAGAATGGTTATGGAAGGAGTCACTCTTTGTATGTGTCCATGTGGGGTGGCTCAGATAAGGGGACCATGGCTTGAATAAGTGTCTTCGAACCCTGGAGAAAATTGATGCCCAGATGGTTTCAAATGGCACTTAAGAATGGTCTGATGTACCCAGAATACAGTCTGAGTGAGGGCAGATGCTCATGGCACTAGATTCCCACTCCTGTGTTTGGGGAATAGGGAGTACCCTGGGAAACAGAGGAAAACAGAACACAGGAGTTAGCTTTGATCCTGGAAGTCTTCTTTGACAGCTTGACAGGTTTGGGTCATGAATAGACCAAAGGCAGTTACTCAGCTTGTATGGTGGGTGAAAGTTCCAGCCAGAGACACAAGTGGAATTTGGAATTCAGCCCACCTTCTGCTCAACAAGTTGTCCCATGTACACCAGTATTGAGAGATCATGCTTTTAATTAACATGAGGAGAGCTCTGTGGCTATCATGAGTTTGCTTAAGAAATCATTTTTCTTGGCTTTGCTTTTATCCCTGATGCAACAGTCTACCTTTCAAATGTCACTGTGCTCAGAAGGTCTCCCTGGGGAGAGCTTCTGACACCTGTCACCTTGTCTGGGAGAACTTTATCCAAGGTGTTAATGACTCAAACATCCTACAGATTTGTCCTTTTTCCTCCCAGCCCCAACCACAGGGATCAGAGATAGCTGCAGTGGCAGGTGACATATAGTCAAATTGCAGTTATTAAGCACCTATTTTGTGTCTAGCAATTTGCAAAGTTTTGTGGGGAAATATGAAGTGCAATCAACCCTAACAGTTGAATAATCGGAGTTGTGATATAATGAGATCAGGTGAGAATTTTAGCCCAACATCAGTTGTGAATGAATGGTATATTAGAAAAAAGTCTTCTGATACCAAATAATGAATCTTTTTTTTTAAAAAAAACACTTTTATTGGAAATTAATCCACACATCACACAATTCAATATTTCAACCATATCAAGAAGAGTTATACAATCATCATTACAATTTTAGAACACTTTCTCCCTCCCTTCATGGTTGAATCATTTTGAAAATGAGTCGTGTAGTCACCATCAGTTCTAGTGCTCCCTCCCCTCTCCCACATACATGGTTTGCTCCCCCTCCCCTTGCTCTCTCTACCTCCTACCCCTGCCGACCTCCCCTATAAGTCCTTGCAACAGTTCTTATCTCTACTCATCTATTCCTTCTGTACTTCACAAACTGGAAAACCTACAGAAGCAATAAAAGACAAAAGCAAAACAATGTGGGAAGCATAAAATAATAATACATCAGAGATAAAAATACAAATACTGAGTTAGAAAGAAAAGGCCACCATGAATATTTAAAAGGCTAGAGAGGAAATTTTTGTCATGGAACAAGCAAGAAATACTTGCACCGTCCTAGAACCAATTCAGTTTGGGTCAGGAGGGAGGTCAACTGACCAAGTACTCAGTTCAATCCAGTCTGATCATGATAACAATATCTCTATCTGATCGCAAAGCTGTGAGAACCTTTACTGCGACCAGATGGGATCTGGCAGAGGCTTAATCTGACTCGAGAGTCTGCAGATGACTTTGGGGATCCTATTGTCATCCATATCCTGATACAAATTGGGCATTTGCAATTTGGGCTCTGATATTTTCCCCTTTGTCATAGTTGAATTTTGTTATTAGCATCTTTGGATCGTACACGCTAGTGGGTCTCTTCCGTGTGGACATAGTTGACTCCTTGTCTAGATGACTCCCCTGTTTGAATACTAGCCTCCAGACCCCAGACACGATTCCTATTGATAGCTGGGCCACAGCTGCTTTCTTCACCACCCTGTGCCTGTCACATCCGTATCTTCACCGATCCTTTCATGAGGGTGACTATTGAGCAGGCTCATGGTATCAGAACCAACTCTTCTTAGATCGGAATTAGAGTGACATGACTATCTTGAGTAAACAGTAAAATCGCAAAGTTTAAGAGAATTCTAGATTTTGTAGAAATGATAGATGCATTGAACAATAAAGACAAACTTTAGGGAAAAAAGAAACAAGCATTATTGACATGTTCTCTGGAGATTTTCTGTTAAGATAGTTGAGCTGTTCAGCAGTCACCGCTCTCAGTTCCACATTTCTCATTTTAAGAAAATAAGCATCTAATTAGTCCACTTGCATATTTCTCTGGTGTTCTAAATTTAGAATTTACTTTCTATTTTTGAAATCTATTTAGCCGTAACAATGTGGCGAGTGTTTGTTTTATTGCTGCCGTTGTGTGAAAACAGAAGGAAACTGGGCCTGGACCTGAGCCTGTGGCATCTTGACAGTGAGTGGTATGCTCGAGTGTCCTGTTGTGGCCACAGTATTTTTGGTG
This sequence comes from Nesogale talazaci, assembly GCA_004026705.1. Lineage (NCBI taxonomy): Eukaryota > Metazoa > Chordata > Mammalia > Afrosoricida > Tenrecidae > Nesogale > Nesogale talazaci. The sequence continues at coordinate 36,870 of PVJH01006030.1, forward strand.
CCTTTTAACCCAGGAGGGTCATCTTCGAACACTGTATATTTCTGCTGTGGTCCATGAGGGAGATTCACTGAAAAATGTCTGCTATAGATAATCTACCTGATATTTTGTAATGCCAGTGATCTAGTTCACAGTATCACATACTCATAAGCCACCACAGTGGTAGCTTCTTCTGACAACCAGGAAAGTATACAGAAGATTAACAAATATTCTTTTTTAATAACTATTCTTATTTTATGGAAATTTATAACTCGAACAGATTTTACAATATTTTACAGTTGGAATTACCATGACTCAGAGAAAAGTTAAGTGACTTGTTGGGATTATAGAACATATACATGTCGGACTCAGGTTTAGAATCTCAAACTTCCCCTTACCCAATGTTTACCAGTCCATTTTCTTTAGCTAGCATCACATGTAAAACATGATCACTCCTGTTACCTAGATCAATGAAAAATAATTGTTGTTGAGAGTCAGAGGTCAGGGGGCAGAGGAAAACTTTTTTAATGCATAAGAAGCTATGTCTGGGTGGACAAGAATTCAGAGGCAGTGTTCAGTTATTGCCCTCCATTTGTTGGAATATATTTAGATCTAGGTGTTTTCATAATGAGGACACTCAATATTATATTTTAAAACACTTTTTATTTTGGGTTGAGTGACCATCTATAGAATAATCAGTTTTAAAGTCAATTCATATATATCTTGTTTCAACTTATCTATTGAAGCCCCTCCAATATACCATCCCTGATTCCATATATTCCTGTGTTTGTAGTTTCCATTCCTCATCTACTAACTCTTCTCAACTCTGTCCTCAGGTAAATGTTGCCCTTTCCTCTTAAATGGATAATTATTCTAACACGGGGTTGAATTTAGCTCTAGGCCTGAAGGGTGTCTAGGACTGTAGTCTCAGGACTTTTTAATCAATCTCTAGAAAGCGAGTATAGCTGGTCTCTTTTAGATTTTTGGTTCTGTTCCACACTTTCCTTTTTCAGATCAGTTGGGAGTTGTGGCTGGGTACCATCAATTCTTCTGGTCTCAGGGTTGTGGAGATTAATGTTGCAACTGAGGAGACTAATGGCTTCCACATCTTTTGATTTTCATCGCTCTCCATTCCCCTTGATGGTACCAGACCAAAAGTTGCACTTTTGATGGTTGGTCACAAACGTTTAAGACTCCTGTTGCTACTCACCAAAGTAACATCTAGAACATTATCTTTGTTGACCATTATATGCCAGTTAACCTTTTTTATAAACCCCACTGATCCCCTGAAAAACCTTAAAGTTTTCATTAAAGGGATTGGCATCCCTCTCCGTAATATTAACATGGAAAAAATGTGAAGAACCCAGGGCTAAGGAGATCTTATAACGTGATCCTCATGAAGTACACAGCACCGCTTAAAAAACAAACCAAACAAGTAAACAAACAATCATTGAATCTACTCAAGGCCAATTCTTAATAGCAAGAGTTTATAAGAGAGAAAGGCTTTCGGAAGCCATGAGGCAGTTTATGCAGACATTCAGCATGTGCTCTGGTACAATTGACCTGGAGTCTGCAGCCAGGTAATTGTGTTAGTGGTTGTTATGGGGCTGACTCCAAATCATGGTAATTAACCTTAGAGAATGAAACACTGCCAGGTCATATATCATCTTCATGACCGCTGGCATGTTTAAGTCCACTGTTGAAGTCATTGTGTTGTCCCTTTCACCCTCAGGGGCTCACCTCAGAGTCAGATCTTCCTTTTTCAATCTCTCCTAGTCTGGGAACTCCATTGAAGCATGTTCATTGTGGGTGAGTTGGATTGTATTTGAAATTCTGGTCGCTCAGCTTGCCGTATCATAGCAGCACACTAATTACCACAGATGCCAACCAGGACAAGGCAGAAGAGAAAGGGATGTGGGGGCTAGAGGACAGCTCAAGAGACAGAACGGTCAACCCTGGGGCTCTTATTTGTATTGTATTTGAACAAATGAATAACAAAGAGAATTTGAGATAATTATTATGTTTGATTGTTTATTATTAGGTAGCATCCAGAAACTGTTTTTAAGCAGTTTGGTAGAGATATACTTCACATACTGTCCAAATTGTCCATTTAAAGTTTGTAATTCAATATTTTATATTTATTTATATATTCATAGGTATGTGGACTTATCACCACCATCCAGTTGAGACCATTTTCAGCATCTCCCACTCCTGCACCTCACTCACCTCTCTAAGCTTAAATAGTCACTAATCTACCTTCTGTCTCAAGAGATTTTCTGAGTCTGCCAGAAATTGTTTATGATGTCTATTGTGACAATGACATGGTGGTTGCTTTTGCAAAGATCGGTAATTTTAAGAGATGTAAAGCACCACATTGGAGCAAAATGACTTTTGCCTGTGGTTTGCTTAAAAATACATCACTAACCAATACAGATATTTTCAAAACCAGAGCAAGTGTGTGAAGGACAGGTTTGAGTTGTTCTAGTAAATGGGAAAGACTGCTTAGCAGCCAGCTCTCCTTTTCCTAGACCCACTTGAGAGCCCTTGTGAAACAATGTATTTTCCCCTCATGTAAGCCAATTTGTCAGGAACACCAAGTCATTTCAAAATAAAGGAAACTAAACCACAGACAGGATGCCAATAGTCTTGTCTCTTTGTGTTATCAAAACACTGCTGATACTACCACATCCTTGTTTATTTTCAAACATCCTGGGAATGCTACTGAATAGCCATGGACAATTTCTCTCCTGGGGGTGCTGGATCATTCGTTTCTGCTTTCTTCCTAGGAGATCAGTGGGATGTCAGCAACCCCCCTTGGCCTTCCTCTTCTGATAGACTAAGAGAGAGACCCTGCTGCTTATTGAGCATTGAGACTTGGGCACGAGAGGATTGTTACATTTCTTAGCCTCTGGCAGTTTTGTCTCACTATCAGCTCAGGGGACAGGATGTATGCTTCGGCTGACAAATATGTTGGAGACTCTCATGGATGTCCACAGTGAGCAACAATGGTTCCTTGGGATACTGAGACATTGAGCTAAGACCTGGAAGCTGTCATGCTGGACACTTGCGGACAGTGTGTGGCCTTTCTTCGGTATAGAAAATTCATACAAAGACCACCGTTTACTTGTACTTGAGTCAACCCCAATTCATGAAGTTCCTGTGTATGTGTCTTGTGCTCTGTAGATGGTCCATCCTTGTTTTTTGTTTTCAGTAGTGGATCATAGACTCTTGCTTTGGAGGCACTTCTGTGCTGATTCAAATGATCAGCCTTTGAGCACTGAAACCATTGATGCACAAGACTTTCTGGAACCCAACTGCTACTCAAAAAGGGAAACCAGGTTTTGACTTACGTGGTCCATGTGATAGTTTGTGTCTGTGTATGAGATGACTTTGAGGGCATTGAGGCCTGATCAAGAAAAGACAGACCTATGAGACAGCATTGCACAACAAGCTACTGAACTCATTATATTCAGAGCTACATGAGGGCCAGTCACCCACAGCAAGAAGTCACCAGAATGGAAAGAGTAGAAGGAGTGGGAGGAAGGAAATTGTGCACCTGGCATGATGTCCTTTAGCGAGATGAGATCAGAGAGCTTCAAAGAGTTTGACTCGAGATACAGTATAGGAGGGGAGGAAGAGGGAACCGATCCTAATGATTGACAAAAAACCACATACATCACTCCCAGGAGGAAAAACAACAGAAACCATGGGGAAAGGAGACAGTGGTCGATGTGAGATATGAAAATAATAATTTATAATCTATCAAAGGGGCATGAGGGTGGGGGGTAAAGGGGGAACAGTAGCTGACACCAACAGCTCAATAGAAAGTACTTGTCTAGGAAAGAATGATGGCAATATATGCCTGATACAATTATGGATTATAATAAGCATTATAAGATCTCTCCATAAAATGATAAAAAAAGATACAGTCTACACAAACTGCCAATGACTTGAACAAACACAACTCATTCTCAAGTGGAATTATGCTCCCAGGCATGCAAGGACTTACAGTGCATATACTGGCTTCACCGATTACAAGTTGGGTGGCTAACTGAAAAATCAGTATTTTAAACTTTTGCCCATGGAGCAAAAGTTTAGATTTTGTGCTCCTGCAAAGATTCATAACCTTGGAAATGAAAGGAGCAGGCCCATGCTGCCCTGCAAGGTCAATATAAATTGAAATGAATTCTATGGTAGTATTAGATTGTTGTTGTTGTTGTTGTTATAGTTGTAGCTATTTAATGCAATCCATAAAGAACATCCATCCAAAATGACATCTACTTCCATTTTCCACCAACTCATATCTTCACCAACTCACCTGGGATCCCTGGAAAATCAAATACCAATGGAACTATCAAGAAGAGAAATATCTTTTCTCTTTTGTATACTCCTACCTGTCTTTTATGTACTTATTAATATTATTAACCCTGTGCTGTTTCTTTCCTTCTCTTTCCCCATCCCTTTTTTTTCTTCCTCTTATTCTTCCTCCATTCTTGGTACATTTTCATACCATATAGTGAGTGATTATTAAATTCAGTTAAATTTCTCACCTTGGTCTAGACAAAAAATTTATTTATGGACTAGACAAAAAACTTTAAGTTATAACCATAAACATTTCCCCCCATAGCTGCATGATCTGCTTATTTTAGTTAGGGGTGATGGACTATGTTAAGCTCCATTAATTGATAGGAACCCATGAGTCTCTTCAGAAGGTAGACAGGTGTCTACCTGGTTGCTGTGAGAGGGGCGGGGTGTCTTTCACACCATTAGCTGGTATTCTGTGTCAAAGGTATCCATCTGTTCTGGGACTAATTGGATTCCTTGTGATGTAATTGCCATTGATGGTAACTATGAGGTGCCTTATCCTTCTGTTGAGTGAATCTTCACATACAAAGTTGTCTTGCTTCCATAAACAATAGGAACTTTCACTTTATCTCTGGCAACAGGATGTTTTTGTCAACTCCACAGTCGGTAAAATAAAACAATAGGTAAATACAAATGCTTTAAAAATTGTTTCCTATATTCGTTAGAATTTGAGAAAACAAACAAACCTCTCATTGACTAGTTCAATCGAAGAGGAACTACTTTAAAAAAAAGAGAGAGAGAAATAGGGTCTGAATTGGAAAGTCAGAGCACTTTTCAAAGGAGTCCTTAAACACTCAGATACTAATGTAGAAATCAATGATCAGTGGTTCAAATCTATCAGCTGCTCCATATGAGAATGGTGTGGAAGTCTGTATCTGCTTAGGATTTTAGCCTTGGGAAAGTTTTAGTTTGTCTTATTGGGTCACTATGATGATGAGTTGGAATAAAATGGGCATTCAAAGCACTCCGGGGCTGTAGAAGAGTATGGAAGACCACAGCAATGCATGAGTTGGGTAGACTGTGTCATGGCTAATGATGTGCAATGAATATGATTAAGTTGTAAACATATAATCATGACCCAGTATTTCTTTTTGGTCCTGACATCAAAAGGATCTCTTTTAAGAGAGCAGAATCCCTATAGGGAAGGAAATGGAATTCTTAATTATAGGTTTCATTCATTAAGATCCTGCTGGTACTATGATTTCAAGTGTTTCCCACTGGGCACTGTTAAGTGTTCTGGAATGCCAATTCGAATTGAGGACCCCAGAGTCCAATGTCTTTGTATTTTTAATAAAACACAGGCTGACCTCTGCTGTTGATCTTGTCAAAGAACTAACCTTTGGTTTTTGCTGATTTTCTCCTGTTTTTTTGTTTCTCTTTTCTGTTCCATGCCTGATGCTTGCGCCCCTTTTCCTAGATTTATGTGGATATGTTTAAGTATTTCTTCCTTTCCATATTAGCATTTATAGATATAAATTTCCTTTTATGCACTATTTTCATACTCCTTAAAAATTATCTTATTTAAGCTTTTGTAAAGCTGATGGCTTGGTTTTCCTTGGAACCATGATATGGAAGTTGGTCTGAAATCAATGACGATACATTGAGAAGGTGCTTTCCATTCACTAGCTGCTCATTTGAAGGGTGGAAATGCAGCATTGAGCAAGCCAGGTGGTTCCTGACTTGTTGATGTACAATTTAGAGGAGAGCAACATATCAAACATATCCACATATAACATATCAAATATGTTATAACAAACTCTGCTTTCAAAGGTCATAGGATATTATAAGAGCACATGAGAGGGACATCTCAGGTAGATTGATTATTAGGAATATGGCTAAAGAATCATTATGTTGAGACAAACTGTAGGAGCCGTCCCATCTTGAATTGTGAAATGCCATTGGATAAGAAGACAAGCATCAATCTTGCTCCTTGAAAAACAAGGCAGGATAGGAACAGGTGATTCAATTGAAAACACTACCAAGGTTTAAAAATAGTGGCTGAGCCTTGTATGTTCCATATTTGAGCTTTTTTACAAAGCCATTCCAGCTATCTGAAAGGTACTATTCCCAAATATTAAGGTAGTGCATATTCTTCAAGGTCCACATCAAAAACACCTCATTTATGAAGCCTTCCAGATGGAATTCATTTCCTTCTCTCTCATACAGGGATAGCATTGAATTTGGTCCCTCTCCCAGCACACTTTGTAGGAAAATTTCTGCTGCCTGTATGTAGGAGGCAGAGTACAAGTCTTATTCTTATAGACATCACATACAGTCATGCTGATCTTTATGGATTTCCATTAACTGGAATCCAATAGAAATTTATCGAGGAGTCAGTGAGTGCTCAATAGTGGCACAGATCTGTTTCCTTTTTATTCTTATGGCTAAGTACGCTAAACTATACATAACAAAACATTGACCAATTCCACATTTTTATATAGACACTTCAGTGACATTGATCATGTTCATTATGATGGGCAACCATCAGCACTGTTTCTAAATCATTCCACCAATAAGCATGGAGATTCTGTGCTGCCAAGCTCATACTGCCATCCTACCACCCTACCCCACCTCTGGTAACAAATCTGTTTTTCAGATACAACTTCTGTTATGCTAAGGGGTGAATATTGTCCAGTTACTCCCAAGAATCTCAGGGGGGAAATGTATATTCATTATAAAATTTTATTCTTCAGCGCAGTGTGCATTCAGGTACATATGAAAACTATCTCCATCTCTTATTTACTTAGAAAGATCCTGGTATTGTTAGGGCTCAGAATTTCAATCTCCAGGATTTTATCCAACTAAATCGTACCACACTTAAAGAGGTATGATATCAATGTCATAAGAGTTAATGAATTTTATCTCACCATGGCCCAGTTTGATTGTTGCTTTTCCAAAGCTATTTTTGTGGCACAGTTTTGTTTTGTTTTGTTTTTTGTAGCATTTGGGCTGCTAACTGCAAAGTCAGCATTTTGAAGCCATCAGCCACCCTGGTAGGAAAAAGATGAAGCTTTCTAATCCCATAGAGATTTACAGACTTGGAAATGCAAAGGAACATTTCTACCCTGGTCTATAGGGCATAGAGGGAATCGATTCAGTGGCAATGAGTTTTCATTTCAGTAAAAGTTCATATAGCAGTTTAGGTTTCTATTCAACAATTTCTATACAAGCTGTTTAGTGATGTTGGTTACATTCAATTACAAGCTCTCATTATTTCCATTGTGGTTGTACCTTTCCCTTATCCCATTCCCATCCTCATGGTCATTGATTGTTGGGTCTCAAATAGGGGAATTTTAATGTAAACATAGTAATAATGGGTTAATATGTTGTGAACCAGTTAGTAAATTAGTTACAAGGTGATCTCAGGGGTTAGCTTTCATTCGATGTTTTGACATATATCGCTCCATACGAGTCTTAGGGAGTTTTCCAGAATCAACCAATACAGATGACCTAGTGGTTATTGTTTGTATGCTTGTTTTTTAAGGGATGTGAAGTGTTTTCCATGGTTTTCTCCAAGTCTCTCAGGGTTCATTTACTGGGCACCATCAAGTTTTTCTGGTCTCAGGAAAGATCATGCAAATTATTTGTTCTAGTTTATTCTTAGAATCTTTGGTTTTCTTATTTCTCTTTTGCTCCAAGAGAGTCTATATCAAGGGTTGCATCTTAGATGGTTACAAGTCCAAGTTTGGGTGTATGACGAGTACAGGATGTGTGTTTACAATAGTGACTAGTAATGTTTGCTGTGAGGGCATATGGGGAATGTAGATGAAGGTAAAAGCATGTGTAGGGTGTTTCTACCTTCTCTAGTCTGGATGTATCACTTACAATGCCTTTTACTGCAAAGAAACTTTGAGAGTTGAGACTTAAAATTGCACAGAGTTGGCGTATGGGAGAACTGCCCCTGTGAGTTTCCAAGACTCGTGTTTACAGGAGTGGAAAGCCCTATCTTCTCTCTCAGAGTGACTCATGGTTTTGAATGACTGACCTTGTGGCTAGCAGCCTAATGCATAACCAGTTGGACATCAGGGCCCTCTATAGGGGTATATTAGCTGCAGAGCTCTCTCTCTCTCTCTCTCTCTCTCTCTGTCTCTCTCTCTCTCTCTGTGTGTGTGTGTGTGTTTGTGTGTTTGTGTTTATTTGCCTTTCACTATATCCCTAAGAAGGATCTCTGGTGGCACTGTTGAGTGCCAGTTGGACTGCTGATCCCAAGGTCAGTCGTTCAAAACCACCAGTAGCTCTGCAGGAAGAAGACAAGGCTCTCAGTTCCTATAATATTTATAGCTTCAGAAACACTACACTACACTGAGTCACTATGAATCAGAATGGACTCAGTGACACTGGTTTAGCTGTTGGTCTGCTCTGTCCTTGGGAAGAATGCAGGGCAGGCATGGTATTTTTCATTCTAGACTCCATGACTTGCATAAGAATGCATCCTGGATAAGACTCTGCATCTTCTGATTAACAGGCCAGTTTTCCTTCACCAATTTCTTTAAGCCCCTTACATTCTACCAGGCTTCCCAAATCATGTGCTCAAATTTCTTTCAAAGCTTGCTGTTTTTAATTTTTCTTCTTAAGAGAAGGAAAATTTTCTTTCAGCCTTCATATACTTGGCATTTGTTCCCAAGCTAATTACTGTGCTGATTTTGGCAAAACTCCCGGGGTTGAAATAAACTGACAATATCGCTGCTTGAAATTGAATTAAAGAAAATAAAGTGACTTCCTTTCAAGTTCTCTCTAACTTTTCAGTTGGGACCAAGAAGTTCAAATTTTCAGGGAGCCGAACTAGTCCATTCCATCAACCCCAGAGCTGAAGAGTAGCATTAAAAATAATCAATGCACGGGCTGAACCCCGGTGGCGTATGGTTGTGCGCAGAATTGCGTCCCACTGGGATGGAGGTTCAATTCCAGCAGCGGCTCCACAGGGGCAAAGGCTAGGCCTCGTACTCTCACCACCAGAAGGCTGTGATGCCCAACAACAAAAATAAAATAAAATAATCAATGCACAAAGAAATTAAAATTTTATTTAAGCAGTTATTTTGTAAGTATATATGGTCAATATTCTGTCTTAAAAAAAAGATTTTCTAAAAAAAAAAGATTTTCTAAGCTAGTGATAATGATGCTTTTTAAAGGAAAGAGGAAGTAGAAAAACCACCCTTAGCTATTTTTTTCAAGTTTAATGCTAATTTATTGCTTTGAACAGTTGGGTTCTTGACGATGCTTATTTTTTATTAAACAGCTTTATTGACATATAATTTATATATCATACAATTCAATAGCTCAATAACTCAATAAAAGTTGTATAATCATCACCACAATCAATTTTATTTTCTTGTTTGCACACTAAGTTCTAGCACTTTCCAAAATTCACATATGTTTCAGAATTTAATTGATTTTTTTATTTTTCAAAGATGATTTTATTGGGGGTTCTTTCAGCTCATAATAATTCACACATCAATTGTATCAAGTGCATTTTATATATGTTGCCATCATTATTTTCTAAATATTTACTTTATATTTGAGCCCTTGGTATTCTTTTTTTTTCCCTCCCTGACCCCTTGATAAATAATAGATTATTATTATTATTTTCATATGTCCCATTGATGGCTGTCTTCCTTTCCCCATGGTTTTGATAGTTCCTCCCCCTGGGGTGTGTGTGTGTGAATATATGTTGATCTTGTGATCCATTCCCCTTTCTTCCCTCTGCTTCCTACCTTCTCCCCATGCTCCTTGTATCACTATGCCCATTTTTTTTCCTGAGGGGTTTATCTGACCTGAATTTTGTGTTCCCTGAGCTCTTCTCTGTACCAGTGTAAATGCTTTGGTCTAGCCAGAACTGAAAGGCAGGATCGGGGTCATGAGAGTGTGAGATAAGGAAGCCACAAGGAACCAGAGGAATATTGTGTTTCATTGGTGCAGTACTCTGCCCTGGTTGACTCATCCCTTCCTTGTGACCCTTCTGTGAGGGGATGTCTCATTGTCTACAGATGGGGTTTTGGTCTCTGCTTTGGGCTCCTTCATTCTCAATAATATAGTTTTGTTTATTTATTTGTTATGAGTCTTCTGGTGCCTGTTCCTGATGCCAGTACCTCATGATCACACAGGCTGGTGTGCTTCTTATCTGTGGGATTATTGTTCCTCTGCTAGATGACTGCTTGTTTAACTTCAAACCTTTAAGACACAGATGCTGTATCTTTTGATAGCAGGGCGCCAGAAGCTTTCTTCACCACATTTACTTATCCATCCTTTATGTCTTCATCAATCTTGTCAGGAGGGTGAGTATCACAGAATGCCAGATATTTAGAACAAGGTATTCTTGCATTGAGGGAGAACTTGTGCAGAAGCCCAAAGTCCATCCACTTTCTCAATATATTTCCATGTAAATATATGTACACAAGCGAATACCTTTATTTTTATGAATTAATATACTTAGATATGTACAAACCTGTGTTTATACCTCCTGCCATAGCTTTGCTGCCTAGATCTTTCCTGTTTCCTTTTACTTTCTTTCTGTTGCACTATCACACTCTCCCTTCTTCTGCATCTTAGTAATTCCACTCAGCTAGATTGCTGTTGGTCCAACACCAACAGGATCTCTAGTTCCTTCTCCTTGCTGATTTTCATTCCCTAGCTGCTACCCTGTCAATGGTGTTGTTTGCTCACTGCTCCTTTCCCCTACCCCCTCCTCCCCCAAGTCCCTTCAGAACCATTGGTCCCATTGCGTTCTCCTTGGGCATACTTCCTAGTAGTTTATATAGATAAGCAAAGCAAAAATAATGGAGATAAAACAAAAAGAGGAGAAAAGATTGAATGAGAGGGGGAATAATAAATAAATGACAGGCAAAAAATTAAAAATGAAGAAGTAGACATATTTCCGGGTCTGTCCTCTGATCTTTATGGCTATTTCCAGTCCAGCCTTGGAGATTCTGGGAATTGCCCCTCCTATCTTAAGTCTATTTGGGTGCTCCTCAGGGACTTTGTGGCTTGTCATTGGTCCTGTTGCCGATCTGTTCTTTTTCCTTCTTGGTTTGCCCCACTGTGGGGGATTCAAACCAGATCACTCCCTGCCGAGTGTCCTCAGGATTTTCCTCTATTGCAGTATGCTCCAGCAAGGGGAGATCATGTCTGTTGCTGACCCTACAGTCCTCTCTGTGTCCTAGCAGCTCCATGCAGGGATGTCATCCCTAGGGCTTGGTGTGCCACTATGGGGTCTAGACCCACATTCTCTCTTTTTCCTTCATGATTTACTCCCTGTGGGCATGGCAGACCAGCCCCTCTCTCCAACCTGTAAGTTTAGTGTTATCCTCTGTAGCACATACTTCTAAAGGAGGGGGTCCATTTAGCTCTGCAGCCCACTCTGTTCATGAGTTCCTCCTTGTGGTTACTTTGCCCTCAAGGTTTAGTGCACCTTGGTGGGGTCTGCATGTACCCATCTCTGTGGAGCCACAAACAACTTCCTCCCTCTGGATGAGTTAGTGTCTTTCTCCCCCAGCGCCATTATCCACTACACCCCACCCCCTTCATTTAGTTGAATGACATGTACCCCCTTGGATTTGGCTTCTCCTCCTCTGCACTGCTGGTACCTCAACCTAAATAGTGTGAGATAAGTGTATTTTCTTCTATACCTACCCTGCTGATCAGACCTACCTCAGTGGACTCATGTTGTACTTGTCCTTTTGCGATGGGCTAACTTGCTTAGCATAATTTTCTCCTTCTTCCCCTGAGACAATGTGCTTTCCAGGTTCAGCAGTGCTTTTTACTGATTCATCTTACTTTATTGTGTTTCTGTGCCAGAGGTTTCTAATCCATGCATTTGTCGATGGAAATTTAGATCGTTTCCAATCCTTTGTGAATGTGAATTGTGCCGCAATGACGTTGGAATGCAGACGACTGGTACTGGTCTATTTTTTACCTCTTCTGGGTATGTGCTCAGTAGAGGGATTGCTGGATTATAAGGTAACTCAATTTCCATTTGCTTTAAATATCACCAGATGGTTTTTCACAGTGATCATATGTAGCTACAAGACCACCAACAGTGGAGGAGAGTTCCTATCTGGCCACACCACCCAACATTTGTTGCTCTCTGGTTTTCTGATTTGAGCTATCCTCAAGGGTATTAGGTGGTGTCTCATAGTTGTTTTAATGTGCATTTATCTGATGACTAAGGATCAGGATCATTTTCTCATATTGTTTACTGGCTTTTCGGGTCTCCTCCCTAGTGAAATTTCCGTTCAGGTCTTTTCCCTACTTCCTCAGGGGGGTAATCATTTTCTTCTTTTTGTAGGCTAGAAAGATATTGTAGAATCATCTCTTTGTGTGTTGTTGCTAAAAATCCTCTCCCAGTTTGTGGGTTCTCTTGTTATTGTCTTGATGAAGTCTTTGAATGCATGCAGGTGTTTCAAGCTTAGTATATCCTATTTGTTGCTTTCAGCTTGATCTGAAATGGGTACCCTTCCCTAATACAGTTAGCCTATGTATACCCTATGCCAAGGTCCCAGCTTTGTCCTGATGCCTTTCTTGATGGTCCTGATAGTTTGCGGTTTTACACCTAGGTCTGTGATCCACCTTGAGTTTGTTCTTGTGCATGGGGTGAGGTAAGGATCTTATTTCATTGTTGTGTAGGTGGCTATCCATTGTTTCCAGCACCACTTGGTAAAGAGGCCAACTGTCTCCCACTGGATACTTTTGGGATCGTTATTAAAGATCAGTTGTCTATATGCTGGTGATTTTATTTCTGGATTTCTGTTCTTTTTCATTTCTCTAAGTATCTGTCATTATTTTACACTGTTTTGACCACTGTAACGATATGATAGGTTTTTAAGTCAGGTAAGATGAGCCCTCAGACTTTGTCCTTCTTAAGGAGTTCTCTGCTAATTCTGGGCTTCTTCTCTCTCCCTATGAAACCAGTTTTTCCACTTTGAAGAATTTTGTTGGTATTTGGGTCTGGATAGCATTAAACTTACATAATGCCTTGAGTAAGATTGGCATCTTTATTATATTTAGTCTTCTGATCCATGAGCATCGGATATTCTTTCACTTGTCGAGTTCATTTTGGGTGTCTCCTGGTAGTGTCCTGTTGTTTTCCCTGAATAAGTCTTCTGGTATTTTTAGTTAGATATATCCCTAGGTACTTCAGTTTGTACAGGGCTATTGTGAAGGGTACAGTTTTCTGGATTTTCTCTTCCGTGGTCTTGTCCTGTCACTCTTCTGTACTCCTCTATCGATGCCAGTACTCTTGTTGTGAAACTCCGGGGGTTTCAATGTATAGAATCTTGTCATCTGCAAACCGTGATAGAGTCACCTCCTCCTCTCCCAGACAGAAACCTTTAGTGTCTGTCTGCTGCTTTATGCTATTAGCTAGGACCTCTAGTACAAGGATGGAAAGAAGTGGGAGCAAAGGGCATCCTTGTCTGGTCCTCCTTTTCGGTGGGTTTGCTTTTGTCTTTTCTCTGTTAACTATGATGCTGGCTATTGATTCTATACATTTAAAATGCCCCAAACTCCATAATAGGAGTACTGGCAGCAGTAGAGGAATATGGAAGAGTGGTGGGATAAAAGATCAACAAAAAGAAGTCTGTTGGTTCGCTATATACATCAGGCCAAAAGATAGGAATGGAAGGAAAATTCCTCAGGTTAAAACAAGATTTTTTCCCCTTCTATTCCAAACTTCTCGAGTGTATTAATTAGGAATGGATGTTGGATGTTGCTTTTTCTATGTCTGTCGATATTATCATGTGATTCATATTCTTTTTCTTATCAATGTGGCAAATAACACAAAATCAGTTTTAGAACATTTTCTTCATTCTAATACTCATTGCTATTAGTTCCCCACTCACCCCACAGCTTTCCCTGCCATACCGAGAAGCTATTAATCCAGTTACTGTCTCTATAGATTTTCCTATCCAGGATTTCATATACTGAAAGACTGTGATAAAAACCTCAAACGACCGAAGATACCAACTATACCAAAGTAAAGCAGATAAAAATCTTAATGGATAAGAAAGAAGAAAATAATAAAAACTAGAAAAAATAAAAAAGTATAATAAAGGAAATCAAATGATAAGGTGCTAAATTTTAGCCAAACTGTATCTGCAATAATCCACTTTCCAGTGCATTCTGCCTGGTAGCAAGGCTATTCTCATCCTGGTTCACAGTCAGAGGGATTTCATGAGAGGCTTAATCCACAGGTACTTCCTTTTCTCTCAAGAAAAAACAAAAGGCTTAAAAATGGGTCAAAAGGGATATGAAGTGATAAGATATTGCATTCTAACCTAAGGACATGAGGAGCCCTGGTCGTATAGTGGTTACATGGTTACCAGTTCAAACCCACCAGCAGCTTCTCAGGAAAAAGGCTGGACTTTCTATTCCTGCTATCACAGGCAGTTTTGAAAACACACAGTGGGTCACTAAGAGTTAGCACTGACTTGCTAACAGGGAGTTTGTTTTTTAATTGATGTCTGCCATAATCTACCTTATGGCAGTGTTCTTTCTCTGATAACAAAGCTCTTCACATCCCTTACCTATGTTCAGAGGGTATTCACTGGAGATTTAATCCATGGGTAGACCCTGAAATGGATCTGGGGCATCCACTGTCATCCATAGCTTTCTGTAAACCAGATGTTCATAATTTAAGCTCAGATACCGTTCCCTCCTTTTGATTTGGATTTTATTATTTAAAATTCTGCGGTTGCATGCTTGCTTTGGCAGCACATATACTATAATCCTGGGATTGCACAAGCTGGTGTGCTTCTTCCACGTGGACTTAGTTGACAATTGGCTACATTTTATGTGATTGCTTGAATTGTGTCTTTCAGAGATTAGCTGGCATTAGATTAAGAGGTGATCTTTGGAGTGAGGGACAGAATCCATTTGAAGGCTCATTTGCATAAATCTTGAGTTGTTGCTTGACAGTTTTAAAATGATAAAAGGTACTTCATCTCTTAGGAAGCAAGTGAAATGATCTAGTATGGCAATTTTTTTGCATCAGATAAACATTGAGCTAGTTTATATTGAACAAGCATCTCTGTCAGAAAAAAGTTTTCAGACTATTGAAAATTATTGTGACAACCTAGGCCCCAGTTTATGTACGATTGATAGTATCTTTCCTGAAATGTAGATCATCTACTACTCCAATCCTAATGGACATTACCTTTCTCTTCACACTTGATAATGCATCACCACATACTGGATCCTTAAAACCACTTGGATTTATTATCTTTGAGTTCTGGGGTGATCAGTGGCCAGACATGAGTCTGATTATGCCAAAATCAAGGTGTTGGCAGGGCTGAAGTCCTTTTCAGTCTGATCTTCACAAGCCACTAAGGTATGACAAACGGACAGGCTTTGTGCATCAGAGTTCCCTATGTACTAGTTTGTTTGACTGCTTGACTGCCACTTCCATGAATGACTGATGATTGTGGATGCAAGTGAACTGTAATGCTTGACGACTTTAACCTTACCTCATTTATCATGATGCTGTCCACCGATCCCATTGAAAGCTTTTTGTTTTCTTTATGTTAAAGTATTGTCCACACTGGGGCCTGGAGTCTTTGATCATCAGTAAGTCCTTCAAATCTTCACTTTCAACAAGCCAGTTGTGCCATTTGCATATCACAGATTGTTAGTCAACAGTCTCTTCTTTAAACAGAGAAAAATTTCAATTAGAAAGAAAGGGTAAAATATTAAAAACTGGAATAAATTTTCAATGGGTCCAAAGAGAAAGCAAATGATGTTAAATTTTAAGCTGTGTCTGTCATAATCAACTTTACAATATTGTCTGTGTGATACCAAGGCTTTTGCCATGTCCCAAATATGTGAGATAAAGTCTCCTCTTCCAGCTTTTAAAGAATTTTAGTCTTTAAAATCCATAAGGCTTGCTTATCTTAATTAAGGGATCAAAGATAACATAAACCCAGAAGTATAGAACCTTTCCCTTCTTGATACATAGCAAAGAAGAAAGGCTAATTTTCATACTATAGTAAAGGCAATAAACAAGAAACCAAAGAAATGAGACTACATTCAAAAATGGAAAAAAAATAAGGCTAACATCATTGCTCATGATTTAAGTTTTTAACGTATTTCAAAGCTCTTCAGACTCAGGTATTCCAGATAAAAGCAAATAAAATGTTTCCAAGTTTTGGTTTTTAGTATATTCTAGTATTCTGGAACAAACTGATAATTTATTTTAGGACTTATCTAAATAAGTCTGATTGGACATGTGGCAGTCACATAATCTGGTGTCAATTTGAGGATTAAGTGTGTAAGAGTGGAGTTTAGCCTGTCAATCTGGAGCTAGCCAATGAGACCTCTGTGTGGGCATGAATCTCTCAAGAGTAATCCGGGAAATCCAGCCATATTTTCCCCTCGGAAGTAGACACTCACTACTCAGTCCCTGGGAGACACTCTACTGACCAGGGAGGCTCCTTGACAGACATCCCTGAAGAGAATCCACAAGGGCCTACCCTGATGTGACTAGAAACCTGAACCTAGAGAAGCCACGGGGAGATCCCTGCCAGCGCTGAGATGCTTCTACCTCCACTGGATACACAAGACTGCACCCACTGCCTGTGATTGTCCTGGTGTCATTGCATGTGCTTCATGAGTCTGAAGAGTACATAACGATTGGTGTCAGACAGATGGGCTAATATGGACTTATGTCCTTGGACTGGGCTGTGTTGCAGTGTTTTCTTAAAGTACAATTGCTCTTATATATAAGATTCTTATACACATATGAGGGTTTAGGAATTTGTTTCTCTAGTCTACCTGGATTACCACAGGACAGAACTAATTTCCTATTATTGAGATTATTCCCACAGAAGGTATTATGTACCTCCACATGATTTAATAAGTGAACATTTTAATGACACATTTCTCAATTATAATTGACTCTGTGCTTTTTTTGCCATGTGTTTTTGTTTTTGTTTTTTGATGTTCCTGTTGCATTTCCCATCTGTGAAGCACAGAAGAAGGAGTCACATCATGGGGAGCAAACAATGAATGTGGGAGGGGGAGGGAGCACTAATTGTGGTGATGTATACCAAACTCTTTTTAAGAGTGATGTAACCATGGCAGCATGTATGGTATGTTCATGTTACATCAAGATAATTACTAAAAAAGAAACCAATGGTGACCATGGGTGAAGGAGAAAGAGTTGTTTTTTTAGGGGGGATTGAGTTTATGTTAATGGTGGTGGGAAAATGTGAAAAGGATACCAATAATGGTTGTATGATCATCTTCATACATGCAGAGTATGATCAAAGGAAGTGAATTACATATGTAAAGATAGCAGAATTGGAGGATGCTTTGTTGTGAATATTTTTGCAACAATTAGAAAAAAAATTGTTCCTTGATTAACACTGAGAAAAAGGAAAAAGAAACTATTCTAGAATTGGATGCTGTGATCATTATATGAGTTTCTTGAAATGGAATTATATGATATGTGGATGAAGTGCAAATAAAGCTATTAAATAAATAAAATAAATCGTGAAGCAAAAGAGGACAGAAAAGTAAAACAGAAATTTCAAAAGTCAGCTTGAGAAGACATAACAAAATGAAATATACAAAGACCTAAAGTTAGAAAACCAAAAAGGAATGATACTCTGAGCACATCTTTAACCGAAAGAACTGAAAAAAACAAACCCAAACCTTCACGCCTCAAGTTGCAAAACTGAAAGACTCTATAGGTCAAATAGTGAATAATGCAGAAGCATCACAAGAACTAGTCGACAGTCAATCATTTGACCTTAATCTAAGACTAAGGACCAATGATGCTGAATTACAAAACCCAATCTGCAGGGAGGGAATTGGTCAAAAACAAGACTCCTGGAATTGGTGGGAACTGAATTGAAATATTTCAACAAGCTGATGAAACAGCTTGGAAGTACCCATTCATTTCGGAAGACAGTTGTTGGCCTACTGACGGGGAGAAGTCTGTATTTGTACCCATTCCAAAGAAAGGTGAGCCAACAGAATGCTCAAATAAGAAAACAATATCATGAATACCACATGCGAGTAAACTGCTGTTTAAGATCACCTAGCAGTAGTAGTACATTGGCAGAAAGCTGCCACAAAGTCAGGGTAGGTTCAGAGGAAGACATGGAAAAATGGAATATTGTTGCTGATGTTAGATGGATTTTGGCTAAAAACAGAGAGTATCATCAAGCTGTGTTTTATTGACAGTACAAAATCTTTCAGCTATGTGGACCATAATAAACTATGGATAACTGTGTGAGTCTTGGTAGACTAAAGAAATAAATTCATGGACACTCTTTTGTATATAAGAAAGAGCTTTATATACAAGAACAATTGAATGTTGAGAAAACATCCCAGCCCAAGCCAGATAAACTCCATAAGTCTGATATTAGTCCATATGTCTGATACCAATCTGTAAAGTCCTCTTCAGATTCATGGAACACATGCAATGATGCTGAATGCAGGAAGATCACAGGACAATGAATGGAAAGTCTTGTGGATCGAGTGGCAGTGGAAGCATCTCAGCGCCAGCAGGAGTCTCCACACAGCTCCTCCGGCTCCTAGGGAAAGGGCTATATCAGTGTAACACCATGTGTCTTGTTAGTAGAGTGTCTCTCAAGGAGTGAGCCTAGAAAGTGTGTGTCTCCAGCATCCAAGGAGGAAGACTTCAGCCTTCCCAGAATCTTCAGGAGAAGGCCAAGTCCACATAGAGGCCTCATTGGCAATAGCCTCATCGACAGGCTAGGCTCCACCCCTTCATTCTCAAACCTCTTAAATTGACAATGATTATATAATTACCACAATAATAGGAAGAATGGAAATCCAGCATACTTAATTATGCTTATGTTTATCCTATACATGAATCAAGTTATGTGAACAGAACAAGGAAACGCTGTAAGGTTTCAACTTACAAAGGTGTATGTTGGGGTTATATCTTCTCACCATGCTTTTTCCATGCATATGCTGAACAAATAAGCAAAGAAGCTACATTACATGACAAATAATGTGGTATTAGAAATTGGAGGAAAACAGTGTGGCCACATGGAAAGATGCAAGAAGAGAGTTAGAGAGCTGGCCGCAACCAGAGCCAAACTCACCCCCTCCCTGGAATTTGGTGTGGCAGAGAGCAGAAATGAATCTGCAGGTCGCAAAGAGGTGCCAGCATTATCACACCACACAAAGGCAGGAAGCAAGGAAGAGAAAGAGAGGCGGACTGGATCCCATGCCGGCACACCAGGATCAGAGGATGAAGTCCCAGTGGGGAGCTAATGGGACATAAAGGGGATTGGGCAACCTACGGCAGCACATGCCATGCTGTCTCCTTACTGGAGCAGACTGCAACAGAGGACATTTCTGGGGTCGAATAGTAGGGAAAGAGCACAGCCTGAACCTCCCAAAACAGAGTGAATCAAGAAGGGAGTATGCCCGGATAAACTATCTGGAGGAGAAAACAATGAGATGGTACTAGGGGAACATGGAAGTGCAGAAGGATGGAAGGGGGCTATAAGGGGAGGAAAGTGGTGTTAATAAACCCAGGGACAAGGGAACAACAAGTGATCCATAATCAGAAGCAAGGAGAGTGTAAGAAACCTGGTAGGGCTTGAGCAAGGATAATATAACCAAGAAGAAATACTAAAACCCAAATGAAGGCTAAGCATGATAGTGGGACAAGAGGAAAGTCAAAGGAAATAGAGGAACAAGCTAGGAGGCAAAGGATATTTATAGGCATGTGTATACTATGTAAATATAGGCATGTGTATACTATGTAAATATATATATGATGGTAGGGAACTAGATCTATGTGCATATATTTATTATTTATAGGTTTAGTATTAAGGTAGCAGATGAACATTGGACCTTCACTTGAGTACTCTTTCAATACAAGAACACTTTCCTCTTTTAAACTGGCATTCCATGATGCTCAACTCCCTGACACGATTGTTGAAGACAAATGTGTGCATAAGCAAATGCAGTGTAGAAAGCTCATGGTGCCAGATATCAAAAGATATAGCATCTGGAGCCTTAAAGAACTGAAAAATAAACAAACTGCCATCAATCTGAGAAGCAAGAAAGTCCAAATGGAAGAAGCACACCAGCCTGTGTGACCACAAGGTGTCAAAGGGGTCAGGTACATTCATCAAGGAACAAAAAAAATCATATTACTGTGAATGAGTGGGAGTGCAGATTGGGCACCCAAGTCCACCTATTGGCAACTGGATATCCCGTTACAGAAGGATCACAAGGAGGAGACCAGTCAGTCAGGGTGCGGTGTAGCAATGATGAAACATACAAATTTCCTCTAATTTTTCAATGTTTCTTCCTCTCCATCTTCCCAACTATTGTGATCCCAATTCTACCTTCCAAATCTGGCTAGACCACAGGATGTACACTGGTACAGATAGGAACTGGAAGTACAGGGAATTCAGGACAGATGATCCCTTCAGGACCAGTGGTGAGAGTGGTGATACTGGGAGGGTATAGGAAAGGTGGGGTTAAAAGGAGGAACTGATTACAAAAATCTACATATAACCATCTCACTGGGAGATAGACAACAGAAAAGTGGGTGAAGGGAGACATTGAACAGTGTAAGATATGACAGAATAACAATAATTTATAAATTATCAAGGGTTCATGAGGGAGGGAGGGTGGGGAGGAAGAGAAAAAATGAGAAACTGATACCAGGGACTCAAGTAGGAAGCAAATGTTTTGAGAAAAATGAGGGCAACAAATGTACAAGTGCATTTGACATACAATGGTTGTATGTATGGATTGTCATGAGTTATGAGCGCCCAATATAATGATTTTTTAAAAATATCAAAAATTAAGAATTATGTTGAAACAGGTGAAGGTAGTATAAAGAAATAATAGTGTCATAAAAAAAGAAAAGAAAGAAGAAATTGGAGAAGACTAATCATTGGTCTACAATTTGCAGATGATTCAACCTTACTTGCTGAAAGTGTGGAGAACTTGGAACACATCGATTTACAATTTTCAGTGTGGATTACAGCTCAATGTGGACAAGACCAAACTTTTCACAAATGGACCAAAGATAGTACCATGATAAATGGACATAAGATTGAAGTTGTTGGGTACTTCATCTTGCTTGTACCCACAAGCAATTCTCCTGGAAGCAACCCTCAAGAGATCAAGGAATTCATTGCATTGGCTAAATCTGCTGCTTGAGACTTTTGTAAAGTTTTGAAAAGCAAGCATGTTCCTCTGAGGACTGAGGTGTGCCTGACCCAAGCCATGGTATTTTTTTTTTGTGGGCATCACTGCCTCTGGTGGTCGTGGGCCCTACCCAGTCGCTGCTGGATTTGAACCGCCAAGCCTGCAGGCTGCAGTTCCGCACTCAACCACTTACGCCACCGGGGTTCATCCCTAAGCCATGGTATTTTTAATGACCTATTATGTATGCAAAAGTTGGATATTGCATGCAGAAGACCGAAGAAGAACCAATGCAACTCCTTGTGAAGAATATTGACAGTATCATGGACTGTCCAAGAACAAATAATTCTGACTTGGAAGAAATGCAGCCAACATGCGTCTTCAAGGCAAGATGGCTAGAGTGTCTTCTTTATCTTGGACATGCTATCAGGGGAAATTAGTCCATGGAGGACACAATTTTTTAAAGCATTTGGGGCAGCAAAAAAGAGGAAGGCCCTTGATAAGATGGATTGACACAAGGCCTTCAACAAGGGGTTCCAACTTAAGAACAATTGTGAGAATTGTGCAGGATTGGCTGCCTTTCATTCTGTTGTACATGGAGGGTTGCCAGGTCATCTAACAACATAGGGGATCTAAGAGTCCAAATTGAATAGATGGCAGCAGGCTAGTGTTGCTGTTGTCAGGTATTGTCAAATTTCTATAGACATATAGCAAAAGAAAGTACTGGAGTCATATGGCTGTCATCTTGCTATTTTGAATTTCTATACTTTTGGAAAATTTCAAAAAAAAATGGAAAAGAGCAACAAAAAAAAACCCTTCCTACCTACTCATCTAATTCCTCCTTTCCCAGCAGTTTAATAGCCAGTTTTTATCTGTACAATCTGCAGTGATTGGAAGTGCTTGCAGTGGACTGGTTTGATACATAATATGTTCATATACTAAGCAGTGTTGTGTCTCCACTCTGATGCAAAGACTGGTAAGAATGGGTGAAGGTCAGAGTCTGATGAACAAATGTCTGGCTAACTCTGAGCTTTATTTAAGAAAAAAAAATCATTGAACTCCAGGGAGTACTAAGATGTTCTCTCTACAAAGTCCTCAATATAGATTTTTCTTCAATTCAGAAGTCTATTTCCTGTATCTTGGGTAATACCTTGGAGAAAATATATTTTTCTTCTGTTAAATCCTAGCAAAGGAACTGTAAGTCTTTTTGTTAGATTACATTTTGCTTTACCAATTTTCTCCTTGAAAAATTTGATTCTTGTGGAGAATTGAGTATACTTTGTTCACAACCCTTCATTTTTACAAAGCTGGTGGCAATATGGTGTTTGACTATGAATTCTGGGGTCGTATTTAATAGGGAGATTGACAGTGTTCTTGCAGAATTATGATAGCAGGTGACAAAAGTGTTAAAGCATTTAGTTTGAAAAGAATTCTTCATGCCAGATGATAAAGTGGCATCATATGTGCTTAAATGACTTCTGGAAGTACAATAGTGATATGCTCAGCTGCTCACCAGATGGTCAGTGATTTGACCCCACTGGGAGTTGTTCCATGTAAGAAAGATGCCACCATTTCCTTCCAATAACACTGACAGTTTTAGAACACCCACAGGGCCATTCCACTGGATTGCTATAAGGCCACTGTGAGTCAGAATTAACCCGCTTGCAATGGGTTTGTGCTTTTAGGCAGGTATTTAAATAGATATCATGTATAAAATGTATTAGACATATTTTGCTATTGCTCCAGAATAGAGAACTCAGAGAATTTATTGGGATACATATATTTAATGCTCCAAAAGGGAGAGTTTTCTGCTAATTAAAATGATTTAGCAATTAGTAGATGATTTAGGAAACAGTCTTTTCCATTCATGGATCTAAGTGAGAAAAGTTTAGGAAGAATTTTGGTCTGAGCTGAAGATTTGAATCCTGGAAGAAGGTTGTGGTGCACCTACCCTCTGATTTTCTAAGAAGCCAACATTGTTTCTACATTCATCCTACTTGCCAAGCATCATCCACAAGATGGCATTTATTTTTCTACAAAGCTTTATAAAGCGGACATTCCTCATTTCTCACATGGAAAATCTGAGGCTAAGCAATCAACTAACTCTCGTGGCCAACGTCACACAGAAAGTGAGCATAAAATCTATTGAGCTCAAAAGTCTAGCTTCCATCATGCTATCAGTGTGGAGTCTTCAGGCTGCTATCCTATTTGGATATGAAATCAATTTAGCATGTTGAAAATAGAACCTAAAATAAATGAAATAGAATAACAGAAAGTGGGTTGTATTTGATTGCTTCACAAAAATGAAAAGGAGAGATTGTTGGTTTCTGAAACTTTCAAGTGTCTACTGATATACCAATGTGACATATATTTACTACTTATTGTGTATTACAGCCAAGTCTCTGAATTCACAGACCTTAACCTTCTTGACCTCCAAAAACTGCTTCTCCTATTTTAGTACCCCAGGTTGATGAGGGGGCTTTAAAAATGTATCAACTACCACCGTGTCTGTTCCCAAGGGAAGGAGGGGAAAGAAACTGCAGGGGAAGGGCGACAGCAGTCAGTACAAGATATGAAAATAATAATACTTTATAATTTATCAAGGAGTGATGAAGGTTGGAGAAGGGAGGGAGGGTCAAAAGAGATGATACCAAGGATTCAAATAGAATGTAAATATTTAGAGAATAATGATGGCAATAGAGATACAGATATGCTTGATACAATTGATGCATTTCAACAAAATGATCTTTAAAAAATTATCAACTAATTAAATCAAGATATCATGGATTTTGTGTGTGTGACCTTTTTTACTTTAGAAGCAGGACAGAAATGAGTCGCATGGAAGGATTTTAATACTTGAGTTGAAGCAGCAGCAGGTGAAGACCAGGTCTTCAATGTTGACTTTTTGGACACTCCTATATTCGTACCCAATTTCTACAGAAACAATTGCTTCACCCTTAGTGACTTTAAACTACACAGATTGTTATCTTGCCGTTCTAAAGTTTAGACATTTAAGATCAAGATATCAGCTGAAGACTTCTGGAGGTTTCAGAGGAAAGTTTGTTTCTTTCCCTGTTTAGCGTCCAGATACTGCTAGCATTCTTTGGGTAGTGGCCCCTTCCCTACATCATTTCAATCTCTTACTTCCACCATTGCACCCTCTTGCCTGACTCTGGCCCTCCAGTTTCACCTTTGATAAAGACCCTGGGGATTGCCTTGACCCATCCAGGTAGCCCAGGATAACCTCCCCATCGCACAATCCTGCGACACACCTGCAAGTCCTTTAGCTATGAGCAGTTAAGATGCGTCTGATCCTGGGGATTAGGAGGTACACATCTTCAGGGGCATGAGAGCACAGATTTTCACAAACTCTGTTTTTCTAATGTTGCATGTGTACATTTTAATTGTTCTATAAAACTCTGAATATGAACATTCTCTTCTACTCACTTTTCAGTTGATTACTGCCTCTGCTGTGTGCTCGACTGCCTCCACGCACGAGCAGCTTTCTCCCATTACTCAGAGCAGTTTCCCAAACTCCTTTCCACTTAGCTTGCAGCCGCTGACCTTGCCTTTACTTGAAGAAAAAAGAAAGAGGTTCCCAGAGTTCTGGGCAGGAAATCCATTTAGCATTCTACATTCTTTTCCCTCGTTCCCCCTGTGCTTTCCCACTCATAAGGACTTCCTAGGTGCAGAGTAGACTGGCCCTCAGTAGGGTTTTCGAGCCTGTGACTTTGGGGAAGTAGATTGCTAGAGCTGTGTTCTGAAGTACGCGGGGGTGGGTTTGGGCCTCTTAACCTTCAATGTTCCAGCTAGTTAGTCAAGTGCTTTACGGATTTTACCACTCAGCCTCTCGTGAGGCCTCCTAAACACTTCCAGTTATACCAACTCGCGAGTGAGCACTGTTTTTTTACTGAAGATTTCCAAGGCGAAAACGCTGAAATTTATGGTACACATTTTTGTCACCCCCACCCTAAAGAACGTCACCCCCTGTATATTTTAATTCATAGATGGTGGACCCTCCTGTCTTGACATTTCCCTTACCGCCTCTCTTTCTTTGGGCTACTCCTCCCCCAGAACTTGGATGTTTCCTTAACTCTCCAGTTTCACCTTCCTCTCTTACACAGAGATTTTTAGGAAGTTCTCAGCTGCTATCGAGCTCCTCTTCCACCCACAACTATAATATCAGGGAGCTTCAAAAAAGTCCATGGAAAATTCTATTATCCTTTAATTCCCTTTCCCCCATGAACTGTTTTGAGTCCCCTTGCACGGCATTCAAGTGTGGGTTGCTGTACTATACTGCATAGGAAAATGTTTTTTGAGCCACTGAACAATCAAAGTTGACTCCTCTCATTTTCTTATAGTGTAGTCGTAGATTGTAAATAACTAGCACATTTCTTCTTTGATTGCTGAGACATCAGAGAGGTATGGGAAGTGAAGATGGTGAAAGTTGTGCTTTAAAGAAAGAACTCAACAGAAGACAGACTTGGCTTTGCATTTTAGAGACAGGCAGGCATCAATATTTATCCAAGTTCACATACATTTCTTTAACACCTCCTCTTCATCTTCTTATTCTCTCTATGCTATCTTGTTAGGTGTTTTCAAGTGACCTCTGACTCATGGCATTCTCATGTGTAACAGAGCAAAGCTTTGCCCATCCCTGCCTGGTCCGGTCTCACAACCTTTAAACTATGCTTGAACCCACTGTTAGAGCCACTGCATGATGTCATCTCCTTCAGGATCTTCCTCTGTTTTACTGGTCCTATGCTTTGTGAAATTTGATGTTCTTTTCTTGGGATTGGCCTTTCCTGGTGATGTGTTCAAAGTAAGCATAGGAAGCCTCCACACTTAATAACAATAACATACCAGCAGATCCTTCTCCCAGCACTAAGCCACTGGAGCTGGCATTCACTTTTGCTCAAAGCCTGTCACTCTAAATCTCAGCCCCAACTAAGTCATCCTGTACTTCCAGCTTCTACAACGAGGAGGATAATCACCCTGGTGACCATAGCAACAGCTTCTTTGACAGCTGTGTTGCTCTTGTTCTTGTGTGAGCATTTTCTCATCAGGGTTCATCACCTGAAGCTGAGAGGAAGGCCTGGGGCCATCATCTCCACAGTACTAGGACTTTGCATCCTGATAGTGGAAGTTTTTTTTTCTGACTAGATTGTGATAACCCTTTGGGGCATCCTAGAAAATACAACCTGCATGTCATAACTTTCTGCTCTCTGCTAGAGAAAGAACTGCAAATTCTTTTCTTTCCATTGTTCTCTCTAATAGCATGTTTCCTGGACTTGTAATTTGCTAGATTTCCCTCCACTTCCTTTTAGTTGGAGTTCTCATTCTTTGCTGAAACCTGGGAAACGTGAATTGCTGCTCAAAGAGGTGTTCCTTCCCCCCTGCCCTAAAGAAACATACAAACAAACAAAAGCCAAAATATAGAGAAACTCCTAGAAACACAAAGCAATTCAGATAGAAAATTATTGGAAACAGTGCCAAAGGCTAGGATCAGAAAGATATAGTTGTAAGGCAGTGCTATCTTTACTGTCTGGACTCTGTCCACAAGGACAGTGATAGAGAGAAGTTCTGATGAGTTCTTTGGCTACAGCAGTCTCATCTAGGTGACACTCCTTGGTTTAACTTGTTTGACAAGGACATTGTGCTTCCAGAGGTAAGAATTCACTTTCTGATTTCACCATGAGTAGCTTCAATGGACTCTTAAGCACTGGTATAAGGCTGGCTAGCTTTTTTCATATTGCTAACTTTTTAATTTTAATAAATCATTTTATTGAGGGATCTGACTGCTCTTTAACAAACCACACATCAATTGTATGAAGCACATTTGTACATATATTGCCATCATCATTTCTAAAACTCTTTCTTTCTATTTGAGCCCTTGGTATCCACTCCCCTTTCCCTCCCCAAACCTCCCTGCTCACTTTCTTTATGATGGGAAATAATTTCATATCCCAAAGCCCAAACATTTATTTAACTCGGGTCTATCTCTTTATTGGGATGTGTTTAAGCAATCTCTCTTGCTCTGATCATTAGGTTTATTGTGCCAATAGGTACAACTAGACACAGTTTAATCAAGGTTTCAGCTTGATTAGAGGCCAATAAGATAAATGGCTTTCCAAGACCCACCCCCTCCCCCTCTCTTCCACCCACGAACAAACGCATGTGCTGCTGCTTGACTGAGTTCATTGCCTCACCCGTGTGCTGCACTACCTGTGGGCCAATCCAACCCATGGAACATGTGGCTTGAGCTTGAGGCTGATGGATCCTGTGGCCATATACCACTTGCATTTGAGATCCCATCAGGGCCTGCTTCTCTAAGTTCTGGGGTTACTGATAGCTGCTGGCTCACCCTGCTGTCTGCTGCCTGCAGTCAGACTCTGCCTGTCTTGCATGAGGGTAGACTCCCTGTCTGCTTCCTCAACCTTGGACAGGCAGCCCTTGTGAATGGAAGGACTTCCAGGATATTAACCGTTCCATGAAACTGAGGTGAACTGAGCCCTCTGTACTGCTCTGTGGACTAATTAGGTGTTATATTCCTTCTTCCTCTCTCTCTCTCTCTCTCTCTCTCTCTCTCTCTCTCTCTCTCTATATATATATATATATATATATATATATATATATATATATATATATCTATAAAGTCATAAGTGTTCTGGATTTGTTTTTCAAGATAACTATGCCTAACACAGTGTGTGTGTGTATGTGTGTGTGTGAGGCATCTTTTATTTTTCCTGAACAGCCAAGATGTGAACATTCTCTGAGAACCTCAGATTCAGAGGAAGTTTCCCACAAACTGCAAAGAGTGACTATACTTGAAACATTTTCACTGAGTACAGCTAAATGTCTACTGGAGTCCATTATGATTCTTCATGCGCTTAATGGTTGCGGTGGTTGGGGTTGAGGAAGAAAGATTGAAAAACACACACACAAGAAGTGTTTTTCAAAGGATGATCCATACATTCCTTTGTCAGACATTCCAGGGTGGTTTCTAAAATATACATTCCTAGTTAGTTATTTCATTTGATGCACTGCGTCAGTCTCTCTCCATGATTCTCCTTGGAGTGCACATTTTGATGAAGCTCTCTATTTGATTCTTGGCATCCTAAAATTGGACAGTCCTCCTCAGAAGGGAAGCACTGAGGGGATGACAAATCCAGGGTACCATATAGCTCTGAGAAACCACACAACTCTTCTCTAGATGTTTAATATATTCCTCCCCTGGTTATTATGGTTTTTATTTTATCTCATCAACCACATTAGATTTGCATATGTTAATTTGTGTATGTAAGATCCTTTGGTACAAGAAAGACAATATAGATAACTTTCAGAAGTGGAGACAGGAATAATGGTTCCCTGAGGGAATGGGAAGAGAGGTTGAAGTGTATGTGTGTGGGGGTGGGAGGAGGGTAATAGGGAGCTGATAGAATTGGTGACTGTATAAGCCCATTGGATGGGATCAAACAACAGAATTGTATGTAAATGTATATATTGGATTGTGTAAGATATGGTAAAGAAAACAAAAAGATACCCCCACTATTATAGGGAAGAAAAAATTAAGGGTGAGGAAGGTAGGGTGAGGTGAGGAAAGAAGGGCATTAAAGGGAGCTGATATTGAGGAGTTCAAGAAGAAAGAAAATGTTTTGAACTGATTGTGGTAGCAATTGTACAGTACTGTTTGATGTGATAACTATTCCATAACTAAAAAATGTTATGATAGCAATAAGACCTCCCAATATAATGATTATGATCTCTGTGGAGTATGAACAGCAGGGAAGTGATTTAAGGAACACATATACTGATTACCGTATGAAAAAGTAATAACAATATGTAACTTATTAAGGGTTCTTGGGGAAGGGGGAGGGGGAGGAAGGGGAACATGGAGAGCTGGTACTGTGGGCCTAAATGGAGGGAGGATGTTTTGGGGGTGACGATGGCCACAGGTGTGCAAATGTGGTATGCATACAATTGACATGTGTATGGATCATGATGGGAGTTGTGTGGGCCCCCAATAAAATAATTTTTAAAAAAAGAGGGTGAAAGAGGAGCTTACACCAAGGGCTCAAGTAGAAAATATTTGGAAATGAAGATGGCAACATGTTTACAAATATGCTTGGTACAAATGATGCATTGAATGCTATAAGAACTGTAAGAGCCCCCAATAAAATTATTGGGGGGGGGGAAGCCTCAATGACAAAGAATAAAATGAATGAACCCCTGGTTTATGGCTTTCTCTGGTGGTTATACTGTTCCTCTATTCAGCTCCACTTCATTGGGCACTTGCTGTTCTCTCAGTGACATATGCATTGTTCCTTGAGGGCAATAATTAGTAAATCTGATAACTCTGGGAGGTTCCAATCTAATAGATACATTCACTTCAATTTATGGGTGAGAAACAAAAATAATCAATAAAAAGGAAACTCTTTTACCCGGATGTGGTCAGAAAGTTTTCTTTGGGGATTAAATGCTTTCAGGAATAAACAACTATGAACCATGTTGTAAGTTGAGATTATTTCTGGCCCAGCCATAAAGAAGAGTCCAAAAGGAATTACTCTGCCAGTGCTGAGATACTGCTACCACCACTGGATAGACAAGACTTTGCACCCACTGACCTGTGATTGTCCTGTCTGAACCAAAAGTTACCTTGTAAACTTACTTCCCCCAAACAAGTCATTGAAAACCCAACAGAGCACCATTCCCCTCTGACACATATGAGATTGCTGTGATTTGGCATGAAATCCCTGCCACATGTTTCATACAAGGGAACATCAATGAATTTGGGCAAAAATTCATCTGTGATATTGGAGGTCAGTAAAAGGATTACCCAAAGAGGATGGTGTGTTTGCTAGGGTGATTCAGGCGTTTCTACAAAGCCAATGATGTTCTTTCTATTTCTCTCTGTGTGTTTTCATTTTGAAAAATTCATGGAAGTTTCCAGTTAGAGTTTGTACTGCTTTTGTATATGTTTAATGTGTCAAAATAAACTCTATTCCATATATCCAGCTTTGGGAAGCATTCACAAATATTTGTACCTTAGATAAAACAAGTTAACTCACATCTATGGGTGAGCTGACACAGTTATTCATAAGATTGCAGGGAGTTAGATAGAGCCCATTGACTGGTATTTAAGGACAACCACACGGTAATCACCAGGTGTCTGCTGGTAGGCATCCAGGAGACCAAGACATGTCTTGTGGAGGCAAAGGAAAGTACCAAATGTTTAGGGAAATGCTTCCTTGACTTTCTCATTCACACAGCTGGGAAGATAGTTACTAAGCTCTCACCAAGGCTTCTATTTACATCTACTGAGTATAAAGTTTAGGGTGGAAAAATTCCTACAGACCTCCTGAGTCTAAAGTATAGGGTGGAAAAATTTCTACAGATTTTTCTTATTGCTATTTTTTTTTTAATTCTTACAATTTTTTCCAATGATGTCAATATTGGGTTTTAAACAGTTGCACAATGGGCCCTCAGTTGCAGTTTCCCCTGAAGTGCCCTTGACCTTGGCTTTATTTCTATGGAAGAAATAAACTTCATTAGCTACTGATCTCTGTCCACCCCATGCACTTGATCTCAGTCTCAGAGGAGAAATGAAATTAAATAGAAGCATTGCATGGAGGCTGTTTCCAACTGTTACATGGCCCTCATCTAGACACCCTTTTGCAGGCCTGGTTGATTCCTCCTCTCTCAGAGATTCTCTTCAGAGAAAGATGCTGAGAAATAAATAGGTAAGATTGGCATAAGAGCAAATTTGAAGTCAGATGGAATTATTGCTGGAATTGGTAGTTGATAGCTTATTCTGCATCTGTGAAGCAGTTCTGGGGTAATTTTATAAGCTTCATCTTTTTGAATCTCATAACAGCCCTATGAAGTCATAGGCATTTCCTCCATCTGATTCATGAAGGCTCAAATAGTTCGAGGGACTCTTTTTTTTTTAAACCATTTTATTGGAGGTTCATGCAACCCTTATCAGAATCAATACATGCATCTACTGTATGCAAAGTACATTTGTACATGTGTTGCCATCATCATCCTTGAAATATTTTCTTTCTATTTAAGCCCTTGGTATTAGCTACTTATGTTTCCCTTTCCTCCCCGATACCCCTCCCTCATGAGCCCTTGATAATTTATAAATTGTTATTTTGTCATATTGTACAATTTCCAATGTCTCCCTTCACCCACTTCCCCATTGTCTATACCCAGGGAGTAGGCTATATGTAGATCCTTATAATTGGTTCCCCCTTTCTCCTCAACATTCCCTCCACTCTCCCAGTGTCTCCACTCTCATCACTGATCCTGAAAGGGATCATCTGTCCTGAATTCCCCATGTTTCTGGTTCTTATCTGTACCGGTATACATCCCCTGGTCTAGCCAGATTTGTAAGGTAGAATTGGGATCATGATAGTGGGGAAGGGAGGGAAGGGAAAGGAGGAAGGGGAGGAAACATTGAAGAACTAGAGGAAAGTTACATATTTCATTTTTGCTATTTTGTACCTTGACTGGCTTGTCTCCTCCCCGTGACTCTTCTGTAAAGGGATCTTGCTTCACCTACCAATGGGCTTTGGGTCCCTAATCTGTACTCCCCCTCATTTATAATGATATAATTTTTAGTTGTTCGATGCCTGATCCCTGAGCCCTTTGAAACCTTATGGACACACAGTGCTTTTTCCATGTCGGTTTTGTTGTATCTGAGTTAGATGCCCACTTGTTTACCTTTAAGCTTTTAAGACCCAGACGCTATATCTTTTGATAGCTGGGCACTCTTGACATTTTTCCTCACATTTGCTTATGTACACATTTGTCTTCAGTGATCATATCAATAAGGTGGGCATGCAACGATATGATTTCCAGTTCTTTGATGCATGATAACTGAGCCCTTCGACACCTCGTGGTCATACAAGTTGCTGTGCTTCTTCCATGTGGGCTTTGTTGCCTCTGAGCTAGATGGCCTCTTGTTTACTTTCAAGACTTTAAGACCCCAGATGCTATATTTTTTGATATCTGAACACCCTCAGCTTTCTTCATCATTTTTGTTTATGCACACCTTTGTCTTCAGTGACTGTGCCGTGAAGGTGAGCATCAAGGAATTCCAATTTAATAGAACAAAGTGTTCTTGCATTGAGGAAGTACTTGAGTGGAGGTCCAATGCCCATCTGCTGTCTTAATACTAACCCTAAAAATATGTTCACGCATATCTATTTCCCCACCATTTCCCCTCCCTGATGCCCCCCTCTCATGAGCATATTTACTTATGTACATGCCAGTATTTAGACCTCTATAAATGCCCTTTACCTCCCAGTTCTTTCCTTTCTTTCCTTTTATTTTCCTCTTGTCCCACTATCATGCTCAGCCTTTCATTTGGGTTTGTTATATTAGTTTTAATCAATCCCTATCAAGTTTCTCACACCCACTTTGTTACTGATTTTGAATCACTTGTTGTTCCCTTATCCCTGGGTTGTTCAACACTACTTTCTCTCCCCCCCACCCCCATCTCTTATGTCCCACCAGAACCTGCATCCACTCTTATGAATATTAGCAAAGTGCCTTCTTTCTTTCCCCCCTCTTTTTCATTTTAGATTTAAGGTCCACAATAAAAATAGGATGAGAAGTATGAAATTTATATTAAGAACTGGTTATTTTGCTGGCTCCAATGAAGCAATCTTTTTGGAAAGATGACTCATGAGGGTTTTTCAGTTGAGACCAGCCTCCTTTCCTGAAGTTCTCTTGCCTCCTGATCACAGAACCTTTCAACTCAGACTTCTGCACAGGGCACCCCTGCCTTGTTGAGATGCCATGAAGAGAAGTGAGACTTAGGAAGGCTTTCACACACTCCCAAATCTCTCGATACTTCCAGATTTATTGTTGAAACCCCAAAGTCCAATGAACTTAGAATTTGGCTCTGAGAACAATAACATGACATAAAATAAGAGCTCTAGACTGAACCAAATAATAAATAAGACCATGAGAAAAGTCTTATTCTAAGAGACTGAAGTACATTAGCTCATTCAGTCTTGATTTTTATTTTTAATTAAGAAAACAAAATCTTAGCAAGTTACTTGTTCAAGGTTACAAAGTGGGAAAGTTGAGATTTGAGTCCAATCTAATTGCATAGTCTGATTTCTTGACATCCTCCGTGGAATGCCTCAGGTAGAGAGAGTGACTAGAGCAGCGGTTCTAACCTGTAAGTCATGGCCCCTTTGGGGCTTAAATGACCCTTTTGCAGGGGCTTCCTGATTCATAACAGTAGAAAATTTACAGTTATGAAGTAGCAATGAAAATAATAACTGTTAGGGGGTCAGCACAACATGAGGAACTGTATTAAAGGGTCACCATATTAGGATGAGGTATGAAGAAAGGTCTAGATCAGTGGTTCTCAATCTTCCTAATGCCACAACCCTTTAATACCATTTCTCATGTTGTGCTGACCCACAACCACAAAATTATTTCTGCTGCTACTTCATAACTGTAATTTTGCTACTTTCATGAGTTGTGCTATATATATTTGATATGTAGGATATATTTTCATTGTTACAAATTGAACACAATTAAAGCATAGTGATTCATCACAAAACAATATGCAACTATATAGTTTGAAACATTTAGTTCTAATTACAAATAAATGAAATTTTGTCTTGAACTTGTTGCCGCATGGTAACAGTCTTTACATGCGTGGGCATATCTCCATGTGTGTGATTCACCTGGAGACTGATAGAGGAGTGGTGTCTCCATTCTGAAGACAATCAGAAATATGTCTTTGCCGATGGTCTTAGGTGACCCAAAGTGGTTACGACCCACAGGTTGAGAACTTCTGGCCTAGATCCATGAATTTCTTTGGATCACGCATGTCTGATCACCAAACGATGTGAGGAGGGCACAGAACTGGGCAACAATTTATTCCATCTCACAGAAGGAGAGCATGCTTCCTGGGCCTGGCCAGAGAGCAGTTAGCAGCAACAATATAGGGGAAATGCGAAGCTCTTGCTCTTAATTTGAAATCCAGAGATAGATGGGCATGGAGTTTAGTGTGATCCATATCTGAGAATTTATAGACAACATTTTAGGTACATGTGTTTAGGCATACCTTTAAAATGAGAATCTCTTAGGGATTCATAACCCTGAAACATCCAATAGCCATCACTATTGAGATAATTACCAAGGAGCTCTGGTAGCACACTGGGTCATGAATACATTGGGCTGCTAGCCATAAAGGCCAAGGTTCAAACTCATCAACGGTTCCATGGGGGGAAGTTGACGCTTTCTGCTCCTGTAGAGATTTACAGCATTGGAAACCACAAGGGCAGATGAACTCTGTTTTGTAGGGTTGGTAGAAGTTGAGCTAAATGATGGCTGGCACCAAGTCTCATTGTTTAGAGACATTTGTGTAGTTCTTGTTCAAGATCCCGAAGAATTTGCCTTATGAGTTTCAGAGGTCATCATGATCCATATCATTTTTTTTCCACTTCAATAACAATGTCCTTACTAGATAAGTGTATTCATAAAGTGTTATAAAATGTTATGAATTTTCTCTGCATACATTTAAAAAGGGGACTCAAATAAACCTCCTTCTTCTATTTATTTTTACAGACTGGATTTTTCCATCTGCCACACGGAGACTTTTTCATTGAGCCCGTGAAAAACCATCCACTGGTGGAGGGACAATACTACCCACACATCATTTATAGGCAGCCGAAGCAAAGAATTCCAGAGAGAAAGGAGGCAGCTTGCGGATTAAACGGTATTGTGACATAAGTGTTCCCACAAGATTAAGAACAGAGTTGTGTTCTTTTGATGATTGTATTGCAACATGACCTTGTCATTAGTCCAATCTTTCCTCTTCACCCTCTTCTGTTACCAGTAGATTGTATTAGAGTTTAAATTTTAAGCATGCTGCTTGCAGAAGGCTATGGAGAATAGTGTAAACCCAAAAACTATTGGCAGAATCCCACAGCCTCTACTGATTTCATTCAGAATATGAATAGTGTGGATTATCTTCACGTCTTCTCCAATGAGTCCAGGGAGGGGCAGATTTCTTGAGAGACATGCCTGGATGTGTCCTTGATGGAGGTCACTGTCCTGGGAGTGGCACTGGGGGATAATTAGCTGGAGCAATTGCTCTGTAAAACTCAGGATACACATAACTGTGAATTGGTTTAAAGAGAAACAACTGGTCTGGATCCTTTTAGAGGAAAAGAGTTTACATATAAGATAATCAATGTTCTGTATTAGTGGTGTTATAATGCATTAGTATAGACTATGTGCACATTAGTATGGGCAAAGCAACTCTTTGCATCTATATATTGGAAGGGGATTTAATTGTTTGGGGAAGCTGATTATATGTGCAAAGAGAAACAAGTAAAAAAAAATCAACCCATTATCAGTGGTAGAATTGAAAAAAATGCTGTCTTCTTTTGTTCACCGAAGTTTGTATTTTGCTCTTTGATCTGAAATGCCCCTCTCCACCTACTATTTAACAGCTGCTGGCAATTTTCAGAGGAAAATAGATGATTCTTTTTCTTACACAACTCTCACATTCTCCTTAAATTGTAGGAAATAATAGACCATGTATAAGAGGCTACCAGAAAATTTTCTTAGACATTGTATGCTTTTTTCTTTTTGATGATTTTAGTGAGGGCTCACTTTTTTTTTCTTTAGAGAAATAACAATGCCAGAGGAATAGTGAACAGAAGGAATTCATACTTTTATTTATAAATCTTAAATACCTGGGAACCACAGATCTGGAGGAGAAAATACGTGATAAAGAATTTAGAGAAAGTGAATCCCAATAGGAGATTTTGCAGGAATTAGTATTTGAGCTTGGAAAGAAGGAAAATGCACAGTATCAGGGTTTTCAGATTCTGCAAACACCACCATTATATAACTAATGTCACTGAATTACACCTGTGGAAAAAATGATATCATAGAATGCTTTGTTAAATATAGTTATTTAACACAGCAGAACAAACCAAAAAGATCATGCCCTTTATGTCCCAATGAGAGCTCATACTACTTCAAGAGTAGACCTAGAGATGAGGATCCCTGGTGGCATAGTGGTTAGGAGTTGTGCTGCTAACTGCAGGGTCAGGAGTTCAAATCCACCAGATGATCCTCAGGAGAAAGTTGAGGCTTTCTGTCCGATTAGGAGTTACAGTCTTGGAAACCATAGGGGCAGTTCTACACTGTCCAGTGGAGTCATTATGGATCGGCACCAACTTGAGGGCAGTGAGATTTTTTTTCCAGTTGCACTACAAACATAAATGAAAAACTATAAAGAGATAGTGAATTGGCTATATACTTGAGTATGAGCCAACCTGATTATCAGCCGAGGCATCTCATTTTACCACAAAAACTGCATTAAAATGTGCTGAAAAAGCCCAGTTTATACATGAGTATATACAATAATTTCCCCACACATTTCCCCCATGCCCTATGTGTTAGTCCAGGTAGACTAGAGGAACAAATTCCATAGACAAGCATATAGATATAAAGTAAAGGTTTATATACAAGAGGAACAGTACAAGTCCAGTCCAGTTCAAAGTCATAAATCCGATATTAACCCATATGCCCAAAATCAATCTATAAAGTCTCCTTCTGGCTCACAAAGTCACAGGTCAGTGGGTGCAGAATCCTGGCGCTGGCAGGGGTCTCCACATGGCTCCTCGCTTTCAGGGCTCAGGGTCCATCAACAGGAAGCAACTCATCGCTGGCAGAGGTCTCCATGTGGCTGTTCCAGCTTCAGAGGTCTGTCTCCATCAGGGCAAAGCCATGTGGTCTCTCCGCCAGCTCCTCCAGCTTCTTGGACCCTGCCATCTTGTCTTGTCCGTGATTAATTGTGTCTATGTCTAACACCCAACTGGGGAAGATAGCTTCTCATCTTCACAAGGAAAATATCACAATATTTCCCAGAATTCTCAGGAGAAAGCCATGCCCACATAGAGACATCTTTGTACTCAATGGCTATCTCCAGATTAACAGGCTAGACTGCACCCCCACACTTCAATCATAAAATTAACATAAGCACATGACTGCCACACCCTAATTCCCCCAGTTGTTTATTCTAGCAAAGTATCTATGCAATAAGAAAACTTCTGTGTCTATCTTTTCTGTCTACCAACAAGGATAATTCCTTTAATTCCTTAGCTTTAGCAGGCTTTGGCCAGTTCCTTGTTAATTAGATAACTTATTATTTGTGTCTGTCAAGATAGTGCCAGGATGGGGAAACAGAGACAATCTAACTGATGTAATCCATATGGGTAAATATAGATACTACAGACATTGCATCTATGTGAATTTTGAGGACTCTTCTATTGGTCACTGATGCGATCACCTGGATAAATTGTCCAATTCCCATTCGATTTTGAGTGGTGGAGGAAACACAGTGTATATAATCAACTCACTAGGTCATCAGTCTGGGAGAGAGGGTCACTAGACCAGTGAGTGGATTTAATGGGTTTGTGGTTCCAATAAATATCTGGAGCAATGGCTCTATAAAACCAGCCAGCCTGTTCGTCTCCCACTCCCCTTGAACAGCTTCTGTCCCCTATAAGTCCCCAGTAGAGGTAGAATTCATTAAAACTGAATTGAGCGAACGAAATGTTTAGTTGTGAAGGCCCAAGGAATTGATAGAGAAAGAGTAAGGTTTACAAGTGTCATGGCCCTGTTAGGGCACACACACCATCAGACTTATAATACTGGTCATACTATTGCATGGTACTTATAGTTCAACCCTCAAGCTTATCACATCCATGGAATGTTCTTGAACTATATCATTCTAGAACAAGCTCAAAGGGTCATTTCCCCCCAATTATAGCTTCTAATATCTACCTTTCTATAGTTTTTGGGAACCTCCGAATGTAAGAATTGAACAACACTCATGGAAGGACCTTTCACAGTGCCTGAAACAGCCTCTTTCATTCCACCAATGGAACACTAAGAAAGAGCTCAGAGACAGTAGTGAACCCTCAAAGGTATAATCCTAGTTCGTCAGAATATAGGTCTGTTCATAAATCAAAGTTTTACCATACTCAAGGCCTCATCCTGCTTTATCCATATTCTTTGAGTATGAATCTTGTTCCAGCAGCCATTTTTGCAATTTGTTTTAGAATAGAGGCTTCCCCTCAGCAACCAGTAGATAACATACCATTGGGTTGCTGTGAAGTGTCAAGTCAGCTCTTAGCCATTGTGACTTTAAACACAACAGAAGGAGACTTTGCTCAGTCCTGCATCCCCCTCACCTGTGTTCCCGTAGCCAAGCCCCTTGTTGCAGCCTTGGTGTCGATCCATCTCAGCGAGGAGCTTCCTGTTTTCACTGCTCAGCTCCTTCACCAAGCATGATGTCCTTCTCTAGGGAATGGGTTCTCCTGACAACTTGTCCAAAGCATGCACAAAGAAGTCTCTCCATCCTTCTTCCTAAGGACCACTCTGGCCTTAGTTCTTCCAACACAGATGGATTTGCCCTTTTAGCGGGCCACAGTCCTTTCAACAGTCTTCTCTAGCAATGCAATTCAAATGCAGTGGCACTGGGTACATGGGAGGAATTCAATAATGATTGAAATGAAACTGACCAAAAGTGTCTAAAGTCCAAGAAAGAGTTGGAGTATATGCTGCCATGACTGAAAAAAAGAAAATAGAAATGCATATTCCTAGATATTGAACAAGTTGTTTGTGACCATCTGTCTATCTTCCAAGAACAATAGATAAGATAGAGTTTTAAGATTAGTGTACCTATACATAATCCTTAAATATCCGTGACCTTTGGAATTTAAAATCTTAGTAAATTGAAATGTACTTGATCTTACTCAACACTGTAATTGCAGTGCTTTTATGCCAAACTACCATGTAAAGAGTAGGAGACTAATTGACAGCTGGTGCACCATTAACCAACAATAAGGTATACTTCGTGCTTAGGTCAGTTCATGACAGAAGAGTGAATTACTGTGATTATATATATATATATATATATATATATATATATATATATAAAGAGCACCTTTTTCAAGTATAAAACATTTCTCTTTTTGCAAAGTTCAGAGAAAGAACACCTTTGGTTTTGAAAGAAAGTATACTTTCAAAATACCCTAGTGCTTCAGGATAGAAAATGTATCCATTATTTTTCTCCAAAAATCTGTGTCTTCTCTTTACTTTTACCTACATGCAAAAGTGCTCAGGCATTTCACCCAAAGACCCTTTCTCACATTGCCCAGTGCAATTCAATTCTTTTATTCTGGGCTTTAATGCGATGCCATTTGTTTTTGAATTGATCAACCATTACTAAATTTTCTTAATCTGCAAGCTGCTTTTGTTTTTCAGAGCCTTATGTTTGTTGGGGCCTGACAAAGCTCTTGTTTTGTTGGGGACCAAGGTTCTGGAGTTCACAGTAAATGGTAGACAATACAATTTGCTCGAATCCAATCTAGAACATATTCTAAAGCCGCACTTCATGGATAATGGCAAGCTCCTTCCTCGTGGGTCCTTTGGAAAGAACTGTGTTTACACGGGGGCTTGAGTGGCTATAAACTGAAGCAACTAGAGTTACTTCTAGGATACTGGGGCTGTGGAGATTAGCACTAGACATATCACAACAGCTGAAGGCACGTGAGGAGAGACGTTGGAGTCATGGGCATCAGGCATTTCAGGCAAAGAACACAAAATCTGATTTCTGACGTATCTTTCCGTGTTCATACATACATTTATTCATTCACCAAATATCTATTGGGAATACTCTTTATGTCAGAGGGTTGCCTGTCTCTGGGGGGGTAACATTGTGAAAAGAATATGTAGTGTTTTTCCCCCAAAAAAATAATAACCTAGATAGAGGACTTAGATGCATAGGGTTCTGACACTGATTTTACAATGTATGATAAGAACAAGAAGACAAAATGGAGCGTGAATACATATATTGGAATTCCTGTCACACCACATTATATATGTGAGGTACATGTTAAGGCACGCAGATATGATATTTAAAGATTTTGTTATTAACCAAAAGGTTGGCATTTTGAATCCACTCATTGCTCTGTGGGAGAAAGATGTAGCAGTCTGTTTTTCACAAAGGAAACCTTATGTGGCAGTTTGACCCTCTCCTACAGGGTAACTCTGGGTTGGTATCAACTCAAAGGCTGTGGGCTTGGCTTGGTTTGGTTCCGATGCGCCTTTTGTGTGAATCCTTCATTCTCGATCCAGTCTTCTGTGAGTGGATCTGAGCTGTTTCCAAATTACGGGATAGGCAATTGACCATGGAGGTGCAAAGAGCACTCTGTACATGTTCCTAGTATAGAGGTTCATAGCTTTCCAGTCCCAAGTATTGAAACTGACGGTCTGTTGGTTTTCACTGTACAGCCCCTCCCCCCACATCCCTCCAAAGTAGTGCAAGAGTTTATTCTTCTCAGGTCGTCTGAGTGGGAAGCTCTCCTGAAGCCTGCCCATCATGAGTGACCCTGCTGATCTTTGCAACAGTGCAACAGCTTCCAGTATTACAGCAACACTCGAGGCACCCTAGTGCAACAGTGACAGGAGCCTTGTTGTCAGTCAAGAGTCCAAGCGCCTTCATGGAGTCTGCATTGGGCTGCTAATCACAAGGCCAGTCGTTTAAACTACTGAGTTCTCTGGAGAGAAAGATGAGCCTTTCTGTTCCCATAAAGATTGATGGCTCTTTGGGACGCTCACAAGGGGACATTTTCCTCTGTCCTGTAAGGTTGTTATCAGTCAGAATTGACCTGATGGTAATGAATTTTAGTGTTGATGTTTGAGTTTTTTATTACACACAGGGTTGCTATGAAAATGACGTTATGACACCTGAACAAACCCAGTGACATCCATAACTCATAGGATATTTATCCCTCTGTTTATAGATCATGCAAAACTGCTTTCCAAAGTTAATTCACAGCTCAGTAAATCAGAGAGCTCATTATTCCATATTCTATCTCCTATTTTGTTTTCCTACAGTCATTTTTTGTCTGTTTGGTGAGTATAGAATAGTATCTGATTATGATGAATGTCAAATTTCCATATTTGCAGTCACCATAGTCTCCGTTTTGAAAACTCACAGGGCCAGGTCTACCCTGTCCCACGATAGCAACTCGATGACACTGAGTTTGGCTTTGGTTTTGTGTACACACAAACATGCGTTACAACTTTCGACTTTCATAGCAGAGTTTACTGCAATCCGGGGAACTCCATGACAGAGGCACCCCTGTCATTGGCCAAGTTACATAAACCCCAACCTCCATTTTCTCATCAGTAAGATGAAGGGACTGGAAGATCTTTGCAAAGGCTTTAGATTTCATATGTTATGCATCTGTCTCCATTTTGATTTCGTGGTATCTAGAAACCAACCTGCACTGATATTCTGCTTTCACACCAAGTGTAGTTGAAAGCTTGTCAAGTGGGTTTTATAAATAGTGAGCCTCACCTTTACAAGCCAAGAATCTGGGGCCTTCTCAGGAGCACAGACCACTGCACCCTTTACCCTACCCTTGACCTCAAAGGACCAGTCAGGTCTTGCAAGTGAAGCAGGATTTTTCAGGAGTTAGCAGAAGTGTCGAGACTGTCATCGCTATGTGAGCATCATTTAGTTGGACCCAAGAGACCTGAGAATTTTTAAAGAAATCATTTTTAGGGGACGCTTATAGCTCATCATCAATAACAGCACCTCCTTTTTTCCACGCTTTCCCCAGCCACCAACCCTCAGGAACCCTTAATACATTGTCAATTATTTTTATTTTCAAATCGTACACTGTCTACCTTTACCCAAGCTTTTATTGTCTGTCCCCCTGGGGTGGTGTTATATGCCAATCATTGTGATCAGTTCTCCTTCCCCATCCCCATCTTTCACCATCTTCCCCCTATCCTCATGGTATCACTACTCCCAATACTCTTCCTGAGGGGGTTATCTCTCATGGATTCTGTGTGTTGAGAGCTCTTCTCTGTACAAGTGTACATGCACCAGTGTGGCCCTATTTGTAAAGTAGAACTGGGGTCATGATAGGGAGGAATCATTAAAGAGCTAGAGGGATGTTGTGTGTTCCACTGATGCTATACTGAACCCTGACTGACTCATCCCTTCTCTATGACCTTCCTGTGAGAGGATAAACAATTTTCTATAGATGGGCTTAGGATCTTCATGCCAGGCCCCCTCATTTGCATTGGCATGGCTGTTTGTGTTGGATTTTCTGGTGTCTGATGCCTGATCCCATTGCCGCCTCGCCATCACACTGGTTGGTGAGCTTCCTCCATGTAAGAGCCCTGACCTGGGAACATAAACAGGAGGTGAGGTACAACGAAGCAAGGTTAAGAGGGCCTTTTTATTCAGGGTACAGCTCCATATTCTAGAGTCAGATCTGGAAACAAATATAACTAACTAAAAACAAAAGCAAAAACTTAATCTTCACTGCTAACCAGCTATTCTGACTCATGGCATTTAACTCAGGTTTCTTTTGTGACCTGTCAACATTTTTAGCCTCTTGGGATTCTTGAAACACTTGCTGATGAAGGTCAAGTATTGCTGTCTTCAGGAAGGGTAGTAGTTCAATGTCAAGAAGACCAAAATCCTCACAACTGGACCAAGAGGTAACATCATGACCAATGGAGAAAAGATTGGAATTGTCAAGGATTTTACCTTGTTTGGATTCTTGATCAGTTGTCATTGAAGCAGCAGGAAAGATATCAGAGGATGCATTGCTTTGGGTAAATCTGCTGCAAAAGATCTCTGTAAAGTATTGAAAAGTAAGGATGTTACTTTGAGGACGTAGGTGCACTTGGTCCAAGCCATAAGTATTTTCAATAGCCTCATATGCGTGTGGAAGTTGGACACTGAATAAGGAAGACCAAGCAAGAAGCTATGTATTTGAACTGTGGTGCTGGCAGATTATTAAAAGTACCATAGAGCGTTAAAAGGACAAACCACCGTGTCTTGGAAGAAGTACTCCCAGAATGTTCCTTAGAGGCAAGGATAGAGAGACTCTGGACATGTTGTGATGTTAGACATGTTGCCAGAAGAGACTAGTTCCTGGAAGAGGACATCATGCTTGTAAAGTAAAGGGGCAATGAAAAAAAGGAAAGCTCTCAGGGAGGTAGATTGACACATAGCTGCAACAATGGACTCAACCATTCCTCCACTGTAAGGATGATGCGGGACCAGGCAGTGCTGAACTGGTGGGCATGGAGATGCTCTTGTTTGACACCAACTCCATGGTTCCTAAAGGAAGTTCCTTGGGAAATTGATAACTCAGTTGTAGTATCTATTGGTGCCAGGTGGG
Organism: Nesogale talazaci; assembly: GCA_004026705.1. NCBI lineage: Eukaryota > Metazoa > Chordata > Mammalia > Afrosoricida > Tenrecidae > Nesogale > Nesogale talazaci. The sequence goes on from PVJH01006030.1 coordinate 80,612, forward strand.
GATCTGAGTGAGTTTGTAGAAACTGGCCTCAATTGGGAATATGGTTCCTACATATTTATATCAAAATCCATTTACATCGAATTTTTCCTCCTTGCTTTTCAGCATGAAGGCATCAAGCATTTCTCTTATATTTCAATAGTTTCATATTCATATAACAGGTTGTTATAAGTATAGGCACTCATGCATTAACTAAATTCAGTCTGATAGTGTGTGTAATATGTATACATATATATGTCTTTGTGTGTACCTGTGTGTTTCTTGTGTCAATGTGTGTGTTGTATGCATATATTTCAAGCTGTGTATAAGTGTGTGTTGCATTTGTGTTTATGTATTGTTTGTATTTAAGTGTGCATGCTTGTATATTGCATGTGTGTCTCTATATGTTGATATGGGTGTGTGGGTCATATGTGTATATGTATGTTCATTTGTCTTCGTGTGTCTCTGTGTGTGTTTGTATGCTGTGTATGTACGTCTCTTGGTGTATATAAGTAGTGTGTGTATAAGTGTATGTATGTATAGTTCTGTATGCAATTTTTGTGGATGAGTGTGTGCCTATGTGAGTATGAGAATGTGTATGTATTATATTAGTTATATATTTGGTGGGTATATGAGGTAGATATATGTGTGAGTTCATTGCTAAAGATGAAACTAAACTGTGCAGTGTTTCATTCTGTTATGCCCAAGGTTGCCCTGAATAGGAGGTGATTCTGTGACAACTAAACAAAATAAGTTTGTATGTGTTTTATATATTTAAATATTCATTGGATTCTAGCAACTGCTGGCTCCAGGAGCTAGGAGGGCTTGTTCAGCTGTGATGACTCAGGGATTTATGAAAAGTCATTTCTTTCTTTTTGACTAGATCTTGCAGAAATCTCCATGTATCCTTGAAGTTGACAGAGAGTTCTTTGTATTACTGAAATGGGGAGAGAGAGTCCAAGCCCCTCATAGAAATGCCATCCCCCTCAGGAGGAATTATACTAAGAATAGTGCCAATGTCAGCGCCACCACCAGTGGACACAGCACCTTGGCTGCCCTCTGCACAACTGGACAAAATTCTGAGGGAGCTGCTGCTGCTGAATTTACAGCAGGAAGGTGCAAAGGGCTAATTTTCCAAGAAACCATGTCCTGTCTACCCAAGCCCTCCAAGAAAGCCCAAAACAAACAAAACATTTAGGCCGCAGTCAGGTCTTCTCACTACTTCTTGGCAACACCCTATCTTTGTCTCGTAGTTCTTCTCAATTGAATCAGCAAGAGCTGAGATACCAAGGAGGGTCTGAGTCCATCCAGGGCCAAGTCAGCATCCGGGAAAAAGACGGGCTCATAAAGTTGACTGTGGTGCTAATGCTTATGTGCAGAAGACAGCCAGTGGTTAGTGCAGGTCTGGAATGAAAATCAATGAATGCAGCCTCTGAAACTAAGAACCATTCATAATCAAAGTACAAGAGTCAAAAATCCTTTTTTCCCCCTCTTGCTCACTACCTCTTTCTGTCAGGCTTGCCATAGCTTTTGGTCTCTTTTCTCCTGGGAACATGCAGGAGACTAAATAGGGAGAGAGAATCAAAGACAGTTTTAATTTATATACTTTCTGTTTCTTGGGAACAGTCCAGTTGAAAACAGACTCTTCGTGCTGGGTTGAAAGGGAGCAAAAGCAAGCCTAATTGGAAATGTTCTGTACTTTAGGGCTGACTAACAGAAGATCAAAGATTAGTCCCTAAGGGGATGGAGCAAAGACTTTTGCTGCTCTTGATTCTGGCTAGAGAGGACATTAATCATTAGTAGGCAGGCCCATACTATCCTGGAGGATTCAGAAGAACTTCCAGATTCCGCAGCGTATTCCCTGGGCCATCTCTCTTCTTCTCCTGAAGAATTCTTTCTTCAAAGGTGGATGGTGTAGTTTGAGAGGCATGTCGATATCCAGTCCATAGTGATTCTCATTGGTTGTCATCTAGTCAAAGTCAGACACATAGCACAATGGACCCAACTGCTGGTCAGCCCTGTGACATCCCAAATGGGTGTAGATACAGCACCATTGTGATTCATGACATTTCCATTGGCTGGTTTGTGTGGGTGGGCACGTGCGCACCTGCTGGTGAAGAGGTTGGACCCCACTCCTACCTTCATGCAGGTATATCAAGCTGACATAAAATATAACCACCACACAAGTGCCAATGGATACTGATTAAAAGAGAACATGGACATCAATAATTGGTAAATACACTCCCTTTTTTTAAACATCACTTTCTAAAATCCTTCAATGTTTAATTTTTTTTTTAACTCAGGAAGCAGAGAGGCCTACAATGACTGGTAGCTGTGGCATCAGATTCTACTTTCTGTTCTCTGAGCTCCAACCCCTAAGGCCCCCTTTCAGTCAAGAAGCATCAAACCTTCCTGAAGACTAGACTTGTGGGAAATGCTGACAGCTCACTTAGGATGGTTGGGGGCTTTGAAAGACTGGGATTAACCTTCCCCCCTTTTTCTCTCTTGAACTCACCAGGAAAGTCCTGAAAAGCAATACTGCTTACTTTGCTCTTTCCGGGCAGACACAACAAACACAGAGGCCCTTTCTGAGTCATGGTTTTTCCAGATCTTTGATGTTATGTGTCTGGAAAGGCAAGTCAAACTCATTGCTAAAAAACCAAGCAGCATCAGGCCTCTGGAGGGGAATGTCTTCCACACACCACCATTTGGTCAGCATCCTGGGGAGAAAGGCAGAAATGTCTCCTTGTAGGAGGTCGTGTTTTCTTTGGCTGCTTGTAATCACCAGAGCTGAACACTGGAAGCCTATGAAGACTAACGCAGATCCTGTACATCAGAAAGCTGACCTGGTGTCAAGTGCATTTGGACTCGTGATGACCCCATGCCTGTTGTAATCCAACTGGGACCCCATAGAGTTTTCTATGGCTGATTTTTCAAAAGTAGATCACCAGGCACCTGTGAATGGCCAATGAAATTGGTTAGTAGCAAGTAAGTGTGTTAAACTGTTCGCAACTTCCTGGGATAATAGCAACCACAACAATTCAGTTGCCATACAGCCATTCCGATTCCTGGTGGGCCCGCTATGTTTCAAAGCAGGATTGTTCTCCATGGGATTTGTAAGGCTGTGATTTTTCAGAAGCAGGAAATCAGGACTTTATTCTGAAGGTGAATGTAAGTGGGTTTAAGCAACTGCCTGCTCAGTTAACCCTTTGCACGGAAATAGTATCTGATGGATAACTCTTAGTAAATGTAGGAATTTGGTATCAGAACTGCCATTTTGGGTTAATTAAAATAATGTTATCTTTTCAGTACAACTAATTATGATACTTTTATTACAATAGCTATTTTAAAATTATTGTGGGGGCCTCTAACAGTTCTCGTCACCATCCATATATCCATGTGTCAAGCACATCTGTACATTTGTTGCCATCATCTTTTTCAAAACATTTTCTTTCTACTTGAGCCCTTACTATCAGCTTCTCATTTTTTCTCTCCTTCTCCCACACACCCTTGGTCATTTACAAATTTATTTTTCATGTCTTTTACCAATGACTGTTTCTCTTCACCGACTTTTCTGCTGTCTGTGCCCCTGGGAGGGGGACATACATCTATCATTGTGTTTGCTTCCCTCTTACTGCCACCCTGCCCTTACTCTCCCAGTTTTACTGCACCCCATATGGGTCCTGAGGGGTTTATCTGTCACGGATTCCCTGGGTTGTGAGTTCTTATCTGTATGGTGTACATGTTAGAGTCTAGCCAGATTTTTAAAGGAGAATTAGGATCATGATAGTAGTAGTGGGGTGGGAAAAGCATTAAATAACTATAGGAAAGTTGTGTGTTTCATCAGTGCTATACTGCTCTCTAAATGGTTCTTCTCTTCCTTATGGCCCTTCTGTCAGGGGATGTCCAGGGGACTACTGATGGACTCTGGATTTCCACTTTGCACCACCCCCCCATTCACATCTATATGATTTTTGTTGTTGTTTTGTTTGGGGTCTTTGATTCCTAATACCTGATCACATTGACACCTCATGATCACACAGGCTGGTGTGCTTTGTCCATGTGGGCTTTGTTGCTTTTCAGCTAGATAGCTATTTGTTTATCTTCAAACCTTTAAGACCTTAGAGGCTCTATCTTTAGATAGCTGGGCACCATTAGCCTTCACCACATTTGCTTATGTACCCATTTTTGTCTTCAGCACCCATGTCAGGGAAAGTGAGCATCTCATAGTACCAGGTTAGTAGAGCAACGTGTTCTTGGGTTGAGGTAGCACTTGAGTGGAGGCCCAAAGTCCATATGTTGCTGTAATACTTTATATATGCGTATATATTCCCTGATCATTATGTATAAATATATTTACACATACACATATCTATAATTAGACCTCTCTAAATGTCCTTTGCCTCCAAGTTCTTTCCTCTCTTTCCTTTCCTCTTGTCCAACTATCATGCTCAGTCTTCATTTGGATTTCAGTAATTCCTCTCTGCTACATTGTCCCTGATCAAGCAACCTATGCCCTCCCTGCCCTCAATTTTAGACCACTTGTTCATCCCATGTCCCTGGATCTGTTGGCAACCCTAATCCTTATCCCCACCTCACCCTCTGCCATGCTCTCCCCACCCCTGAGCTGTTGGTCCCATTGTTCTCTCCTCTGGATTATTCATCTCTCTTGTCCAGAGGGACATGGAGAGATAGCAATATGCACAACACAAAGCAAAGCAAAGCATAAGGACAAAATGAAACAAAACAACAAATAAAAATTTTAAAAAACAACAGTGAGAAAAGCCCTCAAACAGTTCCAGATCTGTCCATTGATCTTTATGAGTGTTTTCCAGTTGCGTCTGATGGGGTTGCCACTCCCTGACTCCAAAGTCCAGCTTTGGCATTTGTTGAGCCCTTCCTTGCTTTGTTCTCTCTACTGTTCTGTTGAGCATCTTTAGTGTTTCACCATGGTCCATTGAGGTCAGATCAGGCACATCTCCTGCACCGTGTCCCCAGTGCAGTCCCCCATAATGTTGTGGGTCAGTGGGGGATGTCTTGTCTCATGAAAGGGCCAGTTCTGTGATCCTCTTTGTACCTTGCCTCCTCTGAGCTGAAATGTCGTCCTCTGAGTTTGATATGGCCTGGAATGTCTTCCATTCTCTCTCATTCCCTCTTCCTTTGCTCCAGATCAGAAGTGCCCTGCTTCCTGAGCTGCAGCTCCAGTACTGTCCTCTGAAATGCATTCCTTTGTGGCAGTGGGTGTCCACGTAGTTGGGATTGAGGACGGGGCCCACAGACCTCTCTATTAGTTCCCGTCCTCATGCCCCTATGTTTCATTTATGTCTTGGCACACAGGGTTGAAATCTGGTCCCTTTCTCACTTTACTGTGGGTTAGTGTCCTCTTTCCCTGTTACTGCGTCTCTCTCTTTTATCTTTTTCCCTCCTTTTTTGTTAGCTGCCATGTGTATCCCTAGGTAGGGTTGGGTTTGCCTCCAGCATATACCTGAACCTCACTCTGGGATTGTGTGTAGATAGTAGTTTTTCCCCTATGCCCCTTTTGCATTTTTTAAAGCTTACCTCAGTGGGTTCATGTTATACTGGTCCTTTTGTGCTTACCTTACTTTGTTTAGCATCATTTCCTCCAGTTCTTCCCATGTGACAGTGTGTTTCTTGCATTCATCACTGCTTTTTAGCAATACATTATATGTATGTAGCACAGTTTTTTAATCCATTGGAATTTAATCCATGGAAATTTGCGTTATTTCTAACTCCTTGCAATTGTGAACTGTGCTGCAATGAACACTGGAGCACAGATGTCTGGCCGTGATTTGTTTCTTGCCTCTTCTGGGTATACGCCCAATAGGGGGATTGCTGGATTGTATGGTAGCTCAATTACCATCTGTTTTAGATATTGCCTAATTGATTTCTATACTGGCCGTACATACCTATAGATCTACCAGCAGTGGATGGCAGTTCCTGTCTCTCCACAGCCCTTCCAACACTTGTTACTTTCTGATTTTTTTGAATTGGCCTATCTTTGAGGATGTTAAGTATTATCTCATAGTTGTTTTACTTTGCATTTCTCTTATGGATAACGATCTGGAACATTTTCTCATATGTTAATTGACCATTTGGATTTATGCCCTTATGAAACTTCTGTTAAGGTCTTCTGCCCACTTCATCAGTGGGTAATTGGTTTTATTCTTATTATAATTTAGAGGAGTATTGTAGATGTTAGTAATAAGGCCTTTGTCTGATGTGTCATTATTAAAGATGTTTTCCAAATCTGTGGTCTCTCTTATTACTATTTTTTTATGTATACAGGTATTTTATCTTCAGTATACCACTTGTCAATTTGTGCCTCCTCTGTGTCCTTACCTATTCCTGATAGTCTATGTATCCCCAGAGCCAAATTCTCAGGTTGGTCCCAATTTACCTAATGGCCCTAATAATTGGGGGGGTCTTACCTCGAGTTTATTCTTATGTATTGAGGGAGGTAAGATGCTTGTTTTATTGTTCTGCAGGTAGATATCCATTCCCCCCCACCCCCAGCACATTTTGTTGAAGAGAGCATCTGCTTCCCATTTGATTTTTGGGGGACCTCTTTTGAAGATCAGTTGTCTGTGTGCTGATGACTTTATTTCTGGGATTTCAGTTCTTTTCCATTCGTATGAGTATCTATCATTATACAAATATCACCCTGTTTTGACCACTGTGTCTGAATAACAAGTGTTAAAGTCAGGTAAAGCAAGCCCTCCAACTTTGTCCTTCATCTTGAGAAGATCTCTGTTAATTCTGGGCTTCCTTCTCCATATAAAATTGGCAATTAGTTTTTCCAATTCTTTGTAAAAAGATGACGGCATTTGTATTGGGATAACATTGAACCTATATAATGCCTTGTACAGAGTTGACATCTTTACTATATTGAGTCTTCTAATCAACAAGCATGGAATATCCTTCCATTTAATGAGATTACTCATGATTTCTTATAATAGTGTTATGTGTTATGTTAAAAACACAAGTCTTTTGTGTTTTTTATAAGTCAGGTGTAGCCCTAGATATTTCAAATTGTGCTTGGCTATTGTGAACGGTTTTACTTTTTTGATGGCATCTTCTGTGCTCTTGTCAGATGTATATGGCAGTCCAATAGACCTCTGTGTGTTGATCTTGTGTTCTGACACTCTGCCATATTTCTTTATCACTTCTAGCACGCCTCTTGATGGGCTTTTGGGATTTTCTATATATAAAATCCTATTATCTGTGGATAACAAGAATTTCACCTCTTCCTTCCCCCATATGAATATCTTTGATGTCTTTTCTTTGCCTGATACAGTTAGCTAGGATCTCCAGTACAGTGTTAAATAGGAGTAGGGACAAGGAACATTCTGGTCTGACCCTCTTTTTCAGTGGGCATATTTTCATCTTTTCTCCACTGACTACTATGTTGGCTGTTGGGTTTTCTTATATAGTTTATATTGAAGGATTTTCCTTCCACTCCTATCTTCTTGAGGGTCTTAAATAGGAATTGGTGTGGGATATTGTTTAGTGCTTTTACCACATCTATGGATATTAGTATGTGGTTCTTTTCACTTTTCATTTCAATGTGGCAACTAATACTAATGGTCTTTTGTATGTTGAAACATCCCTACATCCCTGATAGGAATACCACTTGGTCATGATGAATTATTTGTTTTATGTATTTTTATATTCTATTGCCAAAATTATGTTAAAGATTTTTGGATGGCTCTTTATTAGGAATATTGGTCAGCAGTTCTTAATTTTCTTGGGATCTTTGCCAGCTTTAGGTATCAGAGTTATACTAGCTTCAAAGAAAGTGTTCAGGAGTGTGCTGTCTTTAGCTATGTTCCGGAAGGCTTTGTGTAGGATTGGTTTTAGTTCTTCCCTGAATGCTGGAGAGAATTCTCCATCTGGCCTAGGGGATTTTGTTGTTGTTGTTGGGAGTCCCTTGATAATCTGTCTGTTTCTTCTATTGCTATGGGTCTGTGGAGTCTCTTGATGTCCATCAGGGATAGTCTCAGGAGGGATTGTTTTTCCAAGAATCTTTCCATGTCTTCCAAGTACAATCACTATCTTTTTAATAAGCCTTCTGAAGCCTTCATCTCGGGTGACAATAACCCTAAACAGATACTTTTAATGCTCATATGATCCTGGCAAAATTAAACCAGTGATCTGTTTCCAAATGTCCACTTGAGACAAATGTCGTCAGATTCAAAGTGATGAGGATGCCTCTATAGTAACCCAGGGTGTGTTGTGGCTACCAGCTGGTCGGCAGTGAGAAACCACTAGAGGCTCTCTGGGAGCAAGACTGGGGCTTCTACTTCTATAAATTGGTACAGTCTCAGAACCAACAAAGGGTTGTTGTAAGTTAGCGTTGATTCAATGGCAGTGAGTTTGCATTTGGGGGAGGTCACCCCTGGGCTCCAGAGGCTTGGGGCCAGCTCCATAGTTTCTTTTCTTGAAGGTACCTACACTGTCAACAGTCCTTCTGTGTCTGTGCCTCACACTGGCCAACCCTCCATCAGCTTGAAGCTAAGTAGGCCATTAGGTAGGTAGGACTTTAGGAAGAAGAAGAAAACAGGAATGGGGTGGTGCAGGGATTGGCCTATATCTAGCTGAAGGATCATTGTATTATATACAACCTACACGCCTTTCTGCCTATTTTTATATAGTTGTTGAGCTAAAAAGGATTTTCATATCTTTAATGATTTTATAAGTGCATATTTAGTTTCCTGGATTCTGTCAGTTGGTTCGCAAAACCTAAAGCATTTGCTATTTGGCCCATTAATGAAAGATAAAAAAAAATTTTTAAAGATGTCTCCTGCTTTAGATCATGGGGGTTCTCAACATATGATCCCATCAGTATCCCTTGGGATCTTCTTCAACTTCATTGACTCACAGTGATTCTGTAGGACAGTGTAGACTTTCCTGTGGTGGGTTTCCAAGACTATAGAATAGAAAGCCTCATCTTCCTCTTGCAGAGCAGCTTGTAGTTTCAAACTACAAACCTTATGGTTAGCAGCGCAACACATAACCCACTATACCACCAGGGCTCCTTGAAAACTTGTTAAGAAGTAAAATTCTCTGACCACACCCCAGACCAACAGAATCAGGAGCTCTAGAAGTGGGGCTGGCAATGTGTGCCTTCACTGGCCATTTAGGCAATTATGTTACATGCACAGGTTTGGGCATCAGTCATCTAATTTGTCCGATTAGCTGTTCATACATTTACAACTTTGTAAGAGAAAAAGACTGTCTTTGGACAAATGCCTTACCTTGTTTATGACTGATTTTCTTATGGATAACAATTGTTCTAAGAATTAAGAGAGTGCGAAAACATATAATATAGTGAAGGTTCAACACATGCTAGCTGCTGTTGTGATTATTTGAAAGCTATTAGAAAATATTCTGTTAGGCTAAGGTGTGCCTGATCCAAGTCATGGTATTCTCCATTGAATCATACTCAAATGCCTGTGATAGCTGGATATTGAATAAGGAAGAATGAAGGAGAAACAATGCTTTTGAATTGCAGTGCTGGAGAAGTTTGAAAATACCATGACTGTGGAAGGACAAACTGATCTGGGTTGACAAAGCCATGCCAAAGGGCCCCCTAGAGGTGAAGAGAACAAGACTTCATCTGATACTTTGGACATGTTATCAGGAAAACCAGTCCCTAAGAAAGACACGATGCTTGGCAAAATGGAGGAGCAACGAAAAAGAGGCAGGCCCTTGGTGAGATGGACTGACACAGTGGCTGCATCAATCGGCTCAGACATAAGAACCATTGTGAGGATGGTACCGGACCGTGCGATACTTCCTTCTGTTGTCACTCTGGGTCAGAGCCTCCTGGATGGCATCTGACAGCAACATCAACTGGCTTCGAGGCCAATTAAACATCAATGTTAAAGGATGAATGTTTAGTGACTCTATCAATGACAACAAGATAAGTCCTGGCAGAAATCAGATGTGCTTGTCTCTAAATTGGGTGCCAGATGGTTAGAGACCTTGCCACAGTGGTCATGGAAGGTCAGGTTGTTCTCCAGATACCAGCAACCCGTTGTGTGGTCCACGGGCTTCCAACTCAAGGTCTCCTCAAGTGCATCAGAATAGAGAGGTGCTCCCCGGGTTTGCAACAACTCATTTTTCTTCTGATATGTCTCTGTGTGGATTCATACCTGTCCTCGTTCAGTAAGCAACTGAACTCATTGTTTGCACCACACAACGATTCTGATCTGACACCCAGCTGTTCTTTCTCCAGACAGCTTCTTGCCCTTTCTTTCAGCTCCTGCGAGGGCCGGGGGTGGAGGTTGGGTGGAGGGTTGTTCATCCCTATGAACAGCTTGCCACTTCCTCGCTGACCTCGAAATGCAGCAGGCATACTTTTGTCGTGAGTCGCTATCAGGAAATTAAAGTAATAAAAATCACTCTCAAGGGATGGGGGCTGGTTAAGGGTTGGAAAAGCTACCCGTGTTTCATCACAGTCAATTGAATGTTCCCTACACGTTAGCTGTGGTTGTTAGTATTTTTTAATGTTAGTCAAAAACATGTGGTAAATAAGTCTCACACTGGCTAAAATCGAGAGGAAGTGACTGCTCATCGATTCAGCAAGAGTGTCTTTTGGGGGAGGGTGTCTCTTGATTTCTTATTAAGTGGAAAAGAAAATGACATAGGCACTGGGGCTTGAGGTCTTGCATTGACACTTTTGTGTGGTATCATGTGGTGATGTTGTTGTTGCTTAGGTGCCATCAAATTGGTTCCAATTTGTAGTGGCCCGGTGTACAGCAGACCCAAACGCTGAGGCGGCTGGAACCCGTGGTTTCAGTCCCACTTTCGGTTGTCTCATCGAGGACCTTCCTCCTCTTTGCTGCCCCTCTGCTTTGCCAAGTATGGTGCCCTTCCCCAGGAACTGGTCTTTCCTGACAACATGTCCAAAGTCAGGGGAATACATAGAGATAACAAGAATTCTGCCATTTTAACTACTTTAATTATCCAGTTCAGTAACATCTGTGAGAGTCACCACGCTTTGCCAGAAATCTCCATGATTTCCAAGGGCTTATTGTATGCAAATGGGATCATACAGTATTTGTCCTTGTAGCGCTGGTTGATTTCATCGGCATTGTCCTTTCAAGGGTCATCCATGCAGTGGCATGCAAAAGCACATCATTTCTCTTGACATAGCAATTTCAAGGTCCATCGAGGTAGTAACATGTGACCAAATTTCATTTCCCTTTTTGGCTGAATGATAGTCTATTGTACTGATTGAACAGACACCTTTGAAAACTAGGTTTCCTTATACCTATATATTGGTGAAGTATATTGACTATATCACGGACTGCCAAAAGAACATGTATCCCCATCTTAGAAGAAGTAGAAGTGCAGTCAAAATTCCCCCTAGCTGGCAAGATATCGGATCAGACTGCAGGCTCTTTGCACCACCACATTTTCTCCAGCACTGTGGGGACTGAGTAAGGGCCACTCAAAGCAATCAGCTCCCCATCCCTGCCATTGGTAATGTTGACCTCATAAGGTGAGAGATCAGCAGCAGTTTCTGGCTCATGTCACACACCTCCTTCACTCTGATCAGTGTGCTGTCAGTCTTCAAGACAGTCTCAGAAGGGCTGTCTCCTTCCTTTGGCTCAGGCAGTGTGAGACGCTCAAGGACTTCTGTTTGCCAGAAAGAATGACTTTCTTTCCAGGACACCAAGAATGACAGGGTGGTAACCCATCAATTGGCCTTGGTGTCTTGGACACTTCATCAGAGAGACAGTGGGGTTTGGGTCTCTAATTGCTAGCAGTACGTCTTAGTTTGCCAACACTACTGTAACAGAAATTCCACAAGTAGATGGCTTTCAAGAACAGACAGCCAATAAAAACTATTTTTAAAAAATAGGCCGATATTTATTTTCTCATAGTCCCTGAGTGGGGTAGAAGTCCAAACTCTGGGTATAACTCTAGAAGAAGGTCCTTTTCATCTATGAGTGCAAACACCAAACGCATTGCTACCAAGGAGACTCACCATAACCTGACTGGATTGAGTGCAACGGTCATCGAGGGGGTCCAGGGCTGCTCACTGAAAAGTCAGCAGTTATAAACTATCAGGGGCTCCTTGGGGAAAGATGAGGTTTCAACTCCTGTAAAGATTAACAGGCTCAGAAACCCACAGGAGACATGCTAGTCCATCGTCGAGTTCTGTGAGTCAGGATTGACTTGGTGGCAATTTGAGTCATCTCTACAGGGGAACTAGCGTGGCCCAGTCGTTAAAACACTCAGCTGCTAACCAAAAGGTTGCTCTTCAACTACACCAGCTGCTTCCCAGGAAAAAGATGATGCAGTCTGTCTCTGCAAAAGTTGAGGCCCTGGGAACCCTCGTTCTTTTCTGTGAGCCAGAAATAACTCCATGACAAATAGCTCGGTTTTTTGGTAATCTTTTCAGAATCAGACTGCTGTATTATTCTCCTGTGGAGCCGCTGGTGGGTTTTTATCTTTAGATTAGTGGAGGAATGCCACACACTACTGGGGATCTCAGCTCCTGGTAACTGCTGGAAATCTTTGAAATTCCTGGGTTTGTCCCGCGTCTGTCTCTGTCGTCAGATGATGTCCATGTTCCCGTGTGTCTGTATGTGTGTGTGTGTGTGTGTGTGTGTGTGCATATGTGTCTTTGTATGTAGGGTGCTCTTAATCTAATTCAGGAGTAATTACGTTTAGGATCCACCCTACACTGGAAGGATGTTAATCGATGGATTGGTGACATTCTACTAAATCCATAGATACTGGTTTTACCCTCAGCTTGACTCAGACTCATGATCACCTTATGCATAACCAATCAAAAAGTCACCTGCTTTTCACCATCTTCATGATCATGGGTGTGTTTGTGCTCATTGTGCTCATCCTAACCATCTTCACAGAGAGTTTCCTCATCTTCACTTAGCCCTTTATCTTACTACACAGGATGTCCTTTTCCTAGAATCTGTAGAGATTAGCATCTCAACCCATATTTTGGGGGAAACAATCTAACACACAACACAGGCGAAGGAAGACCCACTCTCTTTGGTTACAGGATAGAGGAGGGAGGCAACGAGCAGCGTGGTCGCTGCTCAAGTCCTCCCTTCCTTCCTTGTCTGTCCAGCTCTCCTCTGAAGGTATACAGGCACTAAGTTCTTGAGTGTATGGGTGGGTAGCCTGGAGGAGGGAAGAGGAGGGTGGCTCCAGGCTCTGCCATGAGCAGGATCTGGGTGTGAAGCCTGGACGAAGTATGTGTCCTTGCATGAAGTTCTGAAGCGTTATGAGTCTCATCATCTCCATCTAGGTATGGTTTTTGTCTCTGTCAGTTGTAGAGGATACAATACTCAGTAAGCTACAGTCTTATTGACCCCCGTTGCTAGCTGATGTGTCTCAGACTAGCAAGCTTGATATATGGAATTCGCCTCTTGTCTGTTTATGTTCTAAGGTGCCGACAACTTAGTTCTGACCTAGAATGAGTACCTATACCATCCTTTGCCATCCTTACAATGATTTCTATACTTAAGACTGTTGTCACAGTTACCGTCTCAGTCCATCTTGTTGAGGCCTTCCTCTCTTTCTCTGCCCCTCTGTTTTGCTAAGCATTATGTTCCCCAGGGACTGGGGTCTTCTGACTACATGTCCTAAATATATAAGACAAAAAATTGCCATTCTTGCCTCTGGACTTACTTCTTCCAAAACATCTTTTGGGTCCTTTTAGTAGTCCATGGTACTTTCAATGTTGCCTGCCAATTCAAATGTGTCACTTCTCTGGTCTTCCTCATTCAATGTCCACCCATTCCATATGCATATGAAGCAATGCAAAATACCTTGACTCGAGTAAGGTGCACCTTAGTCCTCAAAGCAGCATCCTTGCTTCTCAAGAAGCTCTAAAGGGGGCAGCTACAGCATATTTACCCAGTGTAATACATCTTTTAATCTTTCAGCTGCTGCTTTCATGAGCATAGTTTTTTTTTATTCTGTGCACAACGTTTTTAGTGGCTACTTCAGTGGTCACCGCTTGTCTGTCATTTTGCCATATTGGGGTAACTTGTGATGTTGAGAGCTATATCACTGACATCTCAAATGCCAGTAGGGCCATACAAAGTGAGCAGGTTTCAGTGAAGTTTCCAGACTAAGGACAGACTTCGAAGAAGGAATCTGCTGGCCACTTTGGAGGAAGCAGCTGCTGACGTGAGTCTATTACTTTAACATATTGTAATATCTTATGTGTTTCAAATATAAGTGGAGTTACCATGATGGACAGTTCTCAGTGGGAGCTTCCAGACTAACACAGACTTGGATGAAAAATACACCCTAATGGCAGTCTGCTTCTGAAAAATTTTAGCCCCCCCAAAAATCTGTCAGACATTTATAAATTATCAAGGGTTCATGAACAAGGGGGATACCAAGGGCTTAAGTAGAAAGAAATTGTTTTGAGAATGCTTATGGCAGCAAATGTACAAATGTGCTTTGCATGCAAAGGATGTGTGTATAGATTCTGATAAGAGTTGTATGAGTCCCCAATAGAGTGATTAAAAATATTTTCTTTTTCCTTTTTTTTAAAAAAATATTTTCTTAAAGAGCCCGAAAAAAAAAATCTTCCAGATAACAGCAGAATATTGTTTAAAATAGTACTCAAAGATGAGCCCCTCTTGTTGGAAGGCACCTAGAATTTAATGGGGAAAAACTGTCTCCTTAAAGAGGCATCGACCATTACCAGGTGGATACAGTAAAGCTTTCAGGACCTTCATTTCCTGATGGGGCATGACTCAAAATGAGAAGAAAAAGCCACAAGGTCCTATTGATAATCAGAATGTGGAATGTACAAGTATGATCCTAGGAAGATTGGGATATCTTCCTTTACAATACTGTGCCTACTCTTTCTTCAAAGGCAGCAAGGATGGTCCTGCAAGAGTTTCTAAAGGAAACCTTACTCCATTCACCCTTCAGTCCTGATCTTGTTCCTTTGGATTTCTTTTTGTTGCCAATCCTCAAAGAACATGTTTAAAGTCCAGTGGTGATAACTCTTGTCTTCTTTACTTTGAAGTATAATCCATATTGAAGGCGTTAGTCTATGATCTTCATTGGTAATTGCTTCAGCTCCTTTTAACTTCTAGCAAGCAAGTTTGTGTCATTTGTATATCACAAATGGTAAACAAATCACCTTCCAACCCTGATGTCTCATTCTGCTTTATGTAGTCCAGTGATATACCTAACTTTGTTATAATCTACACAGTGGAATACCTTTACAGAGTCAATAAAACCCGACTAAGCATCTTTTTTTTTTTTTTGGTGCCAGCAATCATATCCTCTTCTGTCATGTCCTCTTCTGAATCTGGCCTAGGTTTCTGGCAGATCACTATACTGCTGAAACCATTGTTGAATTCTCTGAATTACCTTTAGCAAAATTTTACTTGCACGTGGCATTAAAGATATTGTAAGATAATTTCCTCATCTGTTGTAATGTTTCTTTGACGTGGGCACAGATCTCCTCCTCACATTTGTCCAGGTCTCTCAAAGTACTTGCCCATGGATAACTGATTGCTTTCAATGCTTTCTCAGGTTGTTGAAATGTTTCACTTGGCAGTCCATCAATTCCTGGGGACTTCTTTTTCCATGGTGCCTTCAGTGTAGCTTAGACTCCTTTCTTCAATACCATCATCAGTCCTTGATCATGCATTAATCAGATGCTGTCCAATTCTTTTAGGTAGAGTGATTCTATGTATTTCTTCCACCATTTTTAATGCTTCCTGCATCATTCAATATTTTATCAATGGAATCCCTGGATATTGCAACTGAAAGCTTGATTTTTCGTTTCGATTCTTTTAGCTTGAGACATGCTGATTATGTTCCTCCTTGCTGGGTTTCTAACTCCAGGTCTTTGCACATGTCAGACACTCTGTCTTCTTGAGCTGCTCTTCGGAGTTTTCTGTTCATCGCTTCTACTTCCACGTGCTCTACCTTCTCTGTGTTCAAGAGCAAGTTTCAGAGTCTCCTCTAGCATTCACTTTGGTCTTTTCCTTCTTTCTTTTTTTTGTGGCCATCACTGCCCCCTGGTGGGGGTAGGAGTCCTTTCTTGTTTTTTAATGATAAATTGTCATATGCTTACAAAATTCTGTCATGTACTTCCAGTTTTCTTTCTATCACCAAAGCTATATTTTCCGACAATTGACCCTTCTCTCTCCTCTCCCTACTCACCCCTCACCCCCAGCCCCGTGGACTTGTTCCAACTTTCACATTCCAGTCACCAGTAATGCAATGTGTCAGCACAGTCTGCCATAATAACCCTGCTTTCCTATGCTCTCCACCTGAGAACATTGCATGGTTGTCTGTAGATGGCTTTGTGACACCATTCTAGCTGGTCAGATGCCTACAGTCTATGAGTTGCCACATCTATGGTTTTCATTTTGTTTCTCTCTCCCTCTGGCTTTCAACCTAATTTTCAAGGCTTCTGTTTGCTTGTCTGCATTCATCCCCAGATTGCCACCTAGGTGGGGTCCAGGTGGTTTCCCAGTTCTTTGCTGTGGGGGCAATGACCTGCGATGTCTGACCAAATCACCATCTTGATCTTCCCTCAGAAATATGTCTTTGGAAGGTCATCAATGTCAGTATGTTTTCCTGTGTTTTGTTTGTTTACTTTTTTTAGGTGCAGATTTTCATCTATCCCCTTATATATCTTTTTTTTTTTTTTTGGCATCACTGCCCTCTGGTGTTTGTGGGAGCTACCCAGTGCTATTCCTGAGAGACGCCACCAGATTTGAACTGCCAAGCCGGCAGGCTGCAGTCCTGCATTCAACCACTTACGCCACCGGGGCTCAGTCCATATCCTCTTATATATCTTAATGAATCCAAATTTTATAAGAAAAAGAAAAATAGTCATTGAAACCATTTAAGTGAGAAAAAAGGCAGGGTCAGAAGTCAGGAGTAGAGACTGAAAAGAAATGGAGTCTCTGGCTCTCCCACCTACTGTCTTTTTCTCTAGTCATCATTCTTTCAAAAAAGATTAACTTCCAACACGCATGGCTACACACATGCACACACAGACACACAGACACAGACACACCCTGATTCTGACAACAGAACAGCTCCACCTTGTGTCTACTCACAATCTTGATAGTTACGAATTGTCACACATAACCCCTCCTCCCTACCCCCTACCCCCCAATTCTTGGCATAAAGCAGATATACCCCTACCCACTTAGAAAGAGCCAAATTGAACTAGAAACCCAGGTGGGAGGGTCTCTCTTCTGCCTCATGTGGGCAGCAAAGTGTTTTCCAAGAATGTGAGAATTGACAAAGGGAGATTTCCATAATTTTGCTTGCTATTCCCAAATTGATCATTCTCCATAAACAGACATTTCATTGTCATGTATTTAGAAACAACTGAAAACCTACACATCCTATACTAGTGATTCCTAGTATGAAACAAATATTTCTGATCCTCTTGCTCTTCATCCTAGAACTAGGGTTTTTGATCTCCCAGGACTGCCTCCTATTTCATGTAGAGAGAGCCTGGTAGGGACTCTGCCACTTGCTAATAAGGAAGAGCTGCCAGAGTCAAGTTGTTCATTTGTGTGGCGCGCTGATTCTCCAGAGTTCTTCTGGGTGTGTTCCCACTCCATCTTCAAACTGCCCTGCGCAGTCAAGGGACTGGGGATTCTTTCCCCAGAGACACCTTGGCTGATCATATACGTCTGTCAACCATATGGAAACTTTGGAAACATCAGGAAAATCAGAGCAATACAAAAAAGAGCATCCGTCTCCTCTCATCACACAGAGCTCATATTTTCTAGCATGTCATATTTTAATTTTTCCAGTGTTGCTAAACGTGCATGCACATGATCCGTGCCACTGTAGACACGAGGTCTTTACTACTGAGATATTAAATGGCCAGAGCTATACATCACCACCCTGGTTAGTCTGGGGATTCTAGAAATCCTTCCTCCAGATCCATGTCCTCTCTCTCACTGTCATTAGAGCTCTCCACAGGGCAAGGGGCCCTTCTCTGCTGTGAGGACCACAGGCTCTGTGGGATGACCTCCTGAAATAAAATGTCCAGGAACCCTGCTGGCAGCATCAAGGCCTTTTTCTCAATAGGGAGGGAGTAAGGTTTAAAGAGCAGACCCGGCCCAGCGACACATTGACCTACCCAATGTCAGAGAGCAGAGATCCTACTGAGAGAATGTTGATGTCCATCAAGCAAAGGACTTTATGAAGCTAAAGGTCAGAACTCTGCAGAGGGGGACAGGAGCAGAGGGGGGAGCGCCGAGGGGGTTGGGGTCTTAAGGGCTTTTTCTGTCCCCCTTTCAGACTCTCTAGGACAGTCTCTGGGAGGAGGAAGTAACACCCAGATCCAGGACCTTGTTTAAAGCTCGCTTCCCACAGCAGACAGCACTCGTCGGACCCACTCCTCTTAGAAGCAGTCCTCCTGAAGGCCTTTTCACGTTAAACCCCTGCATGCTGCTCTTTCCCTTTTGCTTGCTGACAGCGTCTCTTTTGGCTTGGATTTTCAACAGAAATGTGTTATTCCCGCCAACATCCCACACGGGGCAATCTCCCCAGTTTCAGGGAATCTGGCTCACACAGTGACTGGAACTCCTTCTTGGGGAAGGGGGTTGTCCCAGACACAGGGCCCTGCTCTGTGAGCATTTCCAGAATGCAGCAGACATTTGAGTGACGTCTGGTGAAATATATTTCATCTTTGCCTTAGAAAACTGTTGCAGGGGTTTCACTGAGTGCGAGAGGCATTGAGCCTCTGCCTTCTCTATGCCGAGGGTACATGGTGAATGTCACAACTCAGAAAGCGTACTGTCTCGTGGGGAAGCGAATGAGCAAACAGTGAAATAATTATAAACAAACGCCCCTTCCTAAACAGCCAACCAACCGAAGAAAATAAACCAGTTGCCATCTGGTCAACTCTGGCTGTGGCAGCCTCATGTATGAGGGCACACTGTGCTCCCTCCTGTTTTCAGTGACTGATTTTCTTATCCAGGGGACCTCTGGGTCAACTTGAATTTCCAACTTTTGGTGGTTGGTCCCTAGTGCACCATTTAGGGACTTCAAATGGATTCCTGCTGTTCACCAGAGTCGGCAGATGATGCCCACTGGCTGCTTCTTGGGAGAAGTGGAAGCCATCTGCTTCTGTAAAGATCTATACTCTTGGCCTCAGAGTCCTGCAGGGACGGTTCTACCTCGTTCTAGGGGTCCTCTGAGTCAGAATCAACTTAGTGGCAGTGAGTTTGGTTTTGAATTTAACAAAACACCAGGAAAAGAAGCCTGGGGCAACCCAGGGGAAGGGGTGAGAAGATGGCTCTGAGGCACTCTCAGTGGAGAGCAGACGGAGCCATCCCTCCCAAACCCAGGGAAAACCACGCTCTTCACGACAGAAAGCTGGGAGGCCTCCGACATCCACTGCCTGGCTTGTTAGAGGAATCTAAAAAGGCCACTGACCAGAGCAGCAGGGAAGGGAATGAGCCCCTGGTCCCTTGAATAACCCAGAGCTAGCACCCAGTTGCTATCATAATTGGTCTTGGAGCATTTGGAAAATGAGACCTTTTCTAAAACCAAGACTTCAAAACCAGCTGTAAAGCCAGTACTTGCCTTGCTTTGAGTTTGCTCTGTCTTCGCACAGAGGCACTCCCAGTCAGAAAACGACTACTCTCTTCTTTCCACATCACTGTCCTGGTGGGAGTAGGAAGCCCAGCCTTGTTCCTGGAGAGCTGCTGCTGGATTTGAACCATCCACCCTGTGGGCCGCAGTCCTGCACACAACCACTGCGCCACCGGGGCTCAGCTAAAAATACTACTACTCTCTTTAGCGTCTTCCTCTGAGCCTGGCAGCAACAAAACTGTGATGTATCTCCCAGCAGAAGAGGGAAAAGAGGCACACGCCTGAAGGATCAAATCTTGGGGAACGGAGAATTCACTGAGAGATGCAGAGACACTTGCATGACCCTGGGCCAGGCATGGGGACTGAGCAACCCTGACCTCAACCTTCGACTTGACTTTGACCTAGACAAGAAGGGTCACAGGTGGCCTCTGATAGAGCACTCTCTCCCTCTCCTCCCTCTCCTTACGCCCCGGATTCACCTCCAGGTTCCCTAGGAGGAATTGTAGTGGGCAGCAATGTAGGGGTGAGGAAATGGCCTCACCCCTCCAGGGGAAGGGACAGGAGAGAAGTCTCACTGCAGAGCCTCTGATGATGGTGAGTTGGCTTGATAAGAGCTGGAAACGGTTTTCTCTGGAGACAAACAGCAGCTGTCCAAAGAAGCATCGGGGAAGTGTCATATGGTGACAGGTGTGCTCTGGACCTTATTTTCCAGAAGGGTGAATCTGTGCCACTTCTGAGACCAAAAGCAATGTGTAAACTTCAGGTTACCGCAGATGTAAGGGGAGCTTTTTTTTTAAAAAAATTAAGGAACTAAAGACAAATTCATGGTTTCTCTGTGAGTGAGTCAACTTCCAAGAGACATAAGAAGACAATAATTGTCTGAAACTACTATATAAAAGTCAAGAAAACTCTTTCACACTACTGGAAATATTTTTTGAAGACTACTAGGCCCAGAAGGGTAAAGGATAGAATGCCATAGTTAGTGGGTGATGCGAGTGCTACTTTGGGTGAAGGTGAGGCTGTGTACAAGAAGAGGGAGGTTGGCTAAACTGGGAGGCAGAAGACACTTTTTTGATAGTCTGCAAGAGTTAGAGGCAACTGAGGTAAATGCTGCTATGTATATACTCACATTCCTGAAATAGCTGGTATAGACAATTAAATACTTAGATAGCCATGCAGGTTAACTAAATGTGGGATGGAGAATGGGAACATATTCATGAATACTTGATGGTCCAGTGAGACCCATCAACAACTAATATGTACTTACCTTTTCTGCTACCACTTGCTTATCTGAGTGGCTGGTGGAAGCTATGGCACTGGTATTTCAAAAGCCAGGGCATTTGACTGTGCAGGTCATAACAAACTATGGATCATCTTGAGAAGAATGGGAATTACAGAACACCTCATTGTGTTCATAGGGAATTTGTACACAAATCAAGAGGCAATTATGTGATTGAACAAGGAAATACTGCTGGGTTTAAAATCAGGAAAGGTGTGCATCAAGGTTGTAACATCTCGCTATTCTTATTCTGTTTACTGAGAAAATCATCAGAGAAACTGAATTACATGAAGATTATTGTGGCACCAAGACTGAAGGAAGGCCTAATAATAACCTGTACTATGCAGATGACACTATCTTACTTGGTGAAAATGAGAAGGTCTTGAAGCCCTTATTGATGAATATCAAGAATTTCAGTCTTCAGTATAGCTTACACTCAATGTAAAGAAGACCAAAACTCTCACAACTTGTCCAATACAACTTATTCTTGATAAATGGAAACATGATTGAAGTTGTCAAGGATTTTGTCTTCCATGGATCTATAATCAATTCTCAGGGAAGCAGCAGTCAGGAGCTCTAGGGATGTGTGGCACTGAATAAATCTGCTGCAGAAGTCCTCTTTAAAAAAATGGAAGAGTAGCAATGTTACATTGAGGACTAAGGTGTACCTGAGTCAAGCCATGATCTTTTCAATTGCTTCATATGCATATGAAAATTGAACGTCAAAGAAGGAAACCCAAGAATTGATGCATTTGAATTTTGATGCCTGAGAAGAAAACTGAAGGTTCCATGAACCGCTAAAAGGACTGATGTGTTTTGGAAGAAGTAAGGCCCGAGCGCTCCTTAGATGCAAGGATGAGAAGGCTTTGTTTTACATGCTTTGGACATGTCAGGAAAGATCAGACCCTGAAGAAGGTCATCTTGCTGGGAAAATTAGAGGGGCGACAAAAAGAGGAATGCCCTCCATGAGGTGTATTGACACAGTGTCCACAATGATGGGCTCAGGCATAGCAACAGTTGTGGGGATAAGGCAGTCCTGGACAATGTCTCCTGACGTGCAGAGGGTAACCATGGGTTGGAGCCAACTTGACAGCACCGAACAACAACAGCCTTTACTTGAAATATGTCCACGTATGTAGTGGGACACACGGATGTCAAAAACAGAAACAAAAAACAGGGCATGGGGAAACACAGTGAAAATATTTGCAATGGAAAGAGATGAGATTATTTCTCTTAGATAAAGGATGATTTAGAGGATAGTTCATGGACAATGAACATGTGCATAAATGGAGTTCATCATCCAAAGCCTATAGATAAAAACCTCTGGTCTGGTGTCAAGTGGCAATATAAAAGGGGCGCAGGCATCTTTCCTCACATGTCCAAAGTATGCAAAACAAAGGCATATGCTCACACTGGGAAGCTAGCCAGGGAGCAAGTCTTTGGCTGACCTCAATGTACATGACAAGAGAGGCTGAGCTCTGAAAGTCATTGATGATGGTGGAAGCACTTTTCTAAATGGACTGGTAGCAGTTACATAATCTCCTGTCCACTTGAGGGCCGGTGTGGAATCTAGCCTGCCAATCAGGTCATAGCTAACAATGCCTCTGTGTGGACCTGGCCTTCTCCTGAAGATTCTGTGACCTTCTGTCTTATTCCCTGGAGGTGGAACATACATCTCTCTGCTACACACCTTCTGTTTACAAGCCACATCAAGCTATGCTGATGGCAGGCAGAACCCTGGAACTAGAGGAGCTACGTGGAGCACTGTGTCAGCGCTGAGAGGCTTCCACAAGACTTTTCCCACACTGACCTGTGATCTTCCTGTATTCAGCATTATTGCATGTGCTCCACAAGTCTGTAGAAGAATGTATGGACTAGTATCAGACAAAAATGCTAATATCAAACATATGGGCTATATCAAACATATGAACTTTTGGACATGATCTAGACTGGGCCAGGATGTTACTTTTGTATATAAATTCTCTTACATACGAGTGTCTCTGAATTTGTTTCTGAAGTCAACCAAGACTAACACATGACTCCTGTGCTTTTGCGTTTCCTTCACCACCCTGATGTCCTTCACTATCACTTGTCTTTGCTTTTCTCTGGCTACCATGATTTGATCTCCTTCCTACGTCGTTCCTGCCCCTGCATGATGGGAGTTACAGATTTTTGTGTAGCTTGAAGATATAAAAGTGAACAGTTGGAGTGTAGCTTGTCAGTCAGGTCACAGCCGATCAGGCACCTTCTGTTGGGTGTGGCCTTCTCATAAGGAGGATCCTGGGAATATCTTCTCTCTCTGCTGTCACCTTCCTATTAATGAGCCCCATGGATACCTGTGGAGCCTAATGATGCAGCCTCTGTCATTGGACCCACACAACTCTGCATCCACAGACCTCTGATTTTACTGCATTCTGCATCATGGCAAGTGGTTTGGTGAGTCTGAAGAGACACGTAAGGACTTGAATTGGACTTAAAGGGTTATGGGTTATGGACTTGAATTGAACTAGGCTAGGATGTTTTCCTAATAATCCTTTTTGTATAAATTTCTCTGTTTACAGAGATGTGTCACATATGTGTTAGTTATGAGTTGACTGGAGAAACAAATTCATAGACATTTGTTTGTGTATTAGAAAGAGTTTTATCTACAAGAGCAATTTAATTTTGAGAAAACATCCCAGCCCAGTCCAGATCAAGTTCATAGTCCGACATTAGCCCATAAAGCCCTCCTCTTATTCACAAAACACATGAAATGATGCTGAATGTAAGAAGATCACAGGCCAGTGGGTAGGAAGTCTTGTGGCTCCAGTGGCAGTGGAAGCATCTCAGGGCTGGCAGGAATAGCCAAATGTCTCCTTCAGCTCCAGAGTTCTAGTGTAGCTCCATGTGTCTTGTCTACAGGCATGTCTCACCTGTGCCTGTGTGTCCCACCTCTGGTGAGCTTTTTATCTTCTTAGTGCTTCCTATTGAGGTCATCAAGATACAACCACATTGACAGGTTAGTTCCACCCCTTTACTCTTAAATCTCAAACTGACAGCAGATTGTGTAACTATCTCTTGTCAGTTTGTCACTTTTACACAGTTCCTTAGCCATATATAATTTTTAAACAAGCAATAATAAAATAATTTCTGTACCTAACAGGATAAAATTAAAATGCATACAATCCAATATGTGCCAAAGCCTCATTTAAATGTAGCATTCTATAAGTGAACAAAACAAAGATATTCTATACTTATGTGAACACCTACACCATAATCCTATGAACATATTCCTATGAATATATTCCCCACCTATGAAAGTTTATAAGCCAGCCACTTCATGACTTTATCGTTCCAATTTTGGGTATCCAATTTCTATACTGCCTACTTACATCAACCCAGTGCTTTGAGGAGACAATCATATTCTTTGATGTGACTACTCACTCTTTCCAGGTGGAACCTTGTGAAATTTGCATCTATAAACAAAGTCAAATCAGGACAGGCTAACCATAAAGTCCGTAGAAATATGCCTCAGTTCACAGGCTCAAAAATCTCTTCATCTGGTCGGGTTCTGGTCAACTCAATATGGTTGCCTCACTGAGTCTCACCAGGGTACCCATTGGTTTTCTCACCTTTAGACCAAGGGCCTTGTCACAAATTCTCAACAACCCTTGCCCCTTGTACTAGGCCATGAACTTCTGATCAGTCAACCTGCTCTTATTTTCTCTAGTTCCTATAAACAAGGTCCATCCTAACCAACTCTAACCCTTTATGAAGATGTCTTAATCTCTAAGGGCTTCCTATCTCCTTATCTCTAAAATGAGGCCAGTAACAGTTTCTACCTCATGGTGTATTTCTGAGCATTAAAATGAAGTAATATATGTAAAATACTTAGAATTGTAGTTAAAAACCATGCCATTATTTACTACCTGCATATTAGATACACAAGTAACACAATACAGGATCAGCATCAACATCAATTTTGACTTCTATTGGATAGAACGATAACATGACTTTGTTTTAATATGAGAGCAAATAATTGCTGGTGGAACATATTTATGTTTGGGCCCTTTTAGCATTTCTTGAGGCGCAACTCTAAAAATAAATCTTCAAAGAAAGGTTGATGGAAATGTGGCTGAATGGTTGTCACCTTGCACTTGCTTGTCCTTACCATGGAAACATAGTGATTAGAGAAGTGCTTTTATATTAAGTTATAGAGGAAAATTTTCTTGAAACTAGGGCGGGGGAGGAAGCTTGTCACATTGTCTTAAGAAGAAAAAGAAATCTTCACATACGGATCTTGCTGGTGTTGTTATAAAGGAATCTTAGCCTCAGCCCACTGGGAGCAGGGACCCCATATTTAGTCATAGGCCTTTGGAGACATGGCACTTTATTGGAAAAGAACAGTCTAATTAATAGGAGATGGCTGATCAGAGAAGTACAGAGTTGTAGTCCCAGCAAAGAGGCCAGACTGGAAGCAAGCAAAAGAAGAAGCAGGTGGTAGAAGCGGAAGCTAGGAATAAAAACAGATAA